>VZRU01012150.1:34331-86241 GCA_013398155.1 Pedionomus torquatus
TGTGACAGCTTTCGGGGTCTTTTTTCTTTGTGAATTATCTTTTTTTTCCCAGCCATACTCAGCTTCTAGTTCCACATATATTTGGCCCTTTCTGTCTGTCCATCCCATCTTTTTCAGTTGCCTCAAAATCCCAGCCTCCGTGAGCTTTTCAAGTTCAGGGGACGTTGGATGCGCACTCTCTTTTTAGGAAGGTATAGGATTATATTTGTCCTTAAGCAGTTGGGTGACTTTGAAGCAAACCATCCAATATTGCTTCAGCTGTAGCTGAGTAGTGTGAGTTGGTAATGCTGCACTGTTTTATCTGCTACAGTCATGTGTATGCAGTGTGCTTGCCGCAAAGGATAGGTCATCTGCTTTGAGAAATTTTAAATTACAGTTTTTTCTCTTTTGTTTTAATAAGCCTCTAGAAAATCATTCCTCAAGGCTAGGTAAAAAAAAACAAAACAGGAATATATGACATGAAAACAGTACTGTCAGCTTCTAAACAAAACTAATTATGTTTGTAAATGGGTCATCAATGTCAGCATTTTACTGTGCTATAACAGGTGGCTACAGTCTTGTTCTTAGATAATTCTACTCAAAGTTTGAATTAAACTCACCTTTATCATAAAAAAACCCTAAGATTTTATTAATGTAAAACTGTTGAAAGATAACAACATGAATATTGCAAGGTAGTGATATGTCTGAGAGGCATCTCTTGCCTTTTGAATTAGGGTGAAGATACACTATTGCTCTGGATAGGAGCAGGGGTTTTTTAGTATGATAATTTGGGTAATCAGGGAAAATAAATGCATTTTCTTTTAACAAAAGTTTAATGATGAGGATTTAGATGTAGTGAATAGGTGAAATTACTACTGATAGTCGATACCTAAGCTTGGAATAGAAGCAAGCACCTTCTGAAGGCCCTATATACGCATACATACTGAACATCTGAATAGTGGAGAAATCAGGTTTTATGGTAGCATTTTTGAGCCTTAATAATCATTAAGAACACTTGCCTTATTTTAAACACTTCCCAGGGGAATTCATCAAGTTACAGATAGTCTGAACAGATAGGATACCCATTACGAACCATAAACATTTCACAATATAGTTGAACACCAAGCACCAAGTAACTGCTTGTCAAGTATAGCTAGAATGTACTAGGTTAGACAAAAGAAATTTTATAGGCACTTGTCTGTGGGCAACCAGAATTTCTGTCTGATAGCAATCTTTTATGAACACCTGCGAATTTCTGAGGGAATTCTTTGTATTCTCTTTGCATTAGGAGGAAAGGGAAGCAATCCACTTGGATAACAAAATGTTCCAGAAAGTAATGAAAATGGAGTTGAATTGGGGAAAATTGTGTGAACTCTCAAAAACAAGTGCTGGTTTTAAGTTTTCAATTTGTGGTGTTCCAGTGCTGGGATTATTTGACAGATTAGTATATTGGAAAATAGTATCCTTATATATTCTTTGATTTTTTGCATTTTAAGGAAATAAGATGTGCACAGATGACTTTACTAATTAAGAAAATACATCTTTGTTTAGCCTGTTTAGAATGTAATGAAACTGCAAAATTTACTCTGCTATGCAAAAGAACACTCTGATAGGAAGTTCGCACCCCTTGCCCTGATCAACAGCAGGGTTCTCAGCTTGGTGGAAGATGTGTGTTGGTGGAGTTTGATTTGGCAATTTTGGTTGTTCTCTGCAGCAAACAGGCGACGCTGTCTCCTGTAAGATTCCCAAAGGCAAGCTGTTGATGTACAGGCTGGAGGAGCAGACAGTGAGGGGGATTGAAGAATAGATGAATGGCCAGGCCCAGAGGGTGGTTGTAAGTGGCACAAAGTATAGTTGAGGTACACTGATGGTGTACTCCAGGGTTCATTAATCATTCTTCATTAATGATTTGGATGATGGGGCAGAGTTTACCCTCAGCAAGTTTGCAGAGGACATTAAACTGAGAGGGGTGGATGATATCCCAGAGGGTCATGCTGCCATCCAGAAGGACCTTGACAAACTGGAGACATGAGCTTCATGAACTTCAACCAGAAGTGTGGAGTCCTGCACCTGGGGAGGAAGAACCTCATGTACCAATCTGTGCTGGGGGCCACCCAGCTGGAAAGCATCTTTGCAGAAAAGCACCTGGGGGTCCTGGTGGATGCCAAGTTGAACATGAGTGAACAATGTGCAAAGAATGCAAATGGTATCCTCAGCTGCATTTGGACATGTATTGCCAGAAAGTTGAGGGAAGTGATCCTTCCCCCCTGCACAGCACTGTTGAGGCCACATCTGGAGGACTGTGGCCAGTTCTGGGGGGCTCCCCAGTACAAGAGAGAGTTCAATGAGGGACCACAGGGATGATGAAGGGACTGGAGCACCTCACATACTCGTGGTTTAAGGAATGGCTGAGAAAGATGGGATTGTTCAGCCTGAAGAGGAGGATCTTCTGGATGGGGCTTTGAGCAACCTGTCCTAGTGGGAGGTGTCCCTGTCCATGGCAGGGGAGTTGGAACTCGAGGATCCTTGAGGTCCCTTCCAACTCTAACCATTCTATGATTCTATGATCTTAGCAATGTGTATAAATACCTGAAGGGAGGATGCATAGGAGATGGAACCAGGCTCTTTTCAGTCACACTCAGCAACAGAGGCAATGGACACAAACTAAATCACAAGAGGTTTTCTGTGAACATCAGGAAGCACTTTTTCACTGTGAGGGCAACTGGCTCAGGTTGCCCAGAGAGTTTGTGGAGTATCCATCCTTGGAAATACTCAAAAGCCATCTGAACACAGTCCCGAGCAACTGATTCCATATCCCTGCTTGAGCAGGGAGCTTGGGCCTTCCAGAGGTTCCTTCCAACACCAACCATTCTGTGATTCTGTGAAATTTGTTTGTAAGTCTGAGTGAAATCCTTTGCACCTGAGCTGGTAAAGCAACATCAGAAAAACAGAACTCTTGGAGGCAGGCAGGAAGTACTAAATATGCAAAATTGTGGAGAAAAGCCATTAAGTTTGGCTAAAATCAGAGAACAAACAGATGAGCTAGAGGAAGCACAGAACATTTTTTCTGAAGATGAATCCAGATGATATTCTGAGTAGTCAAGTAGCTGGAAAGCATAGTCAGAATGCTCATGGGGAATTAAAGGCAGAGATAATTAAAATGCAGATGAAAGTCAGAGCTCTTGGATGTGAGGGTAACTTCAAGAGAACCAGAATTCAGGAACAAAAATTGTCACTAAGCTGAAGAGAAGAAGCTGCTTACTTGGCACAATCCATACCCCTTGGAAAGAAGTTCTAGAAGAAGCTGCAGAGCATAATTCTGTTGTAATATATAGAAATTTGTAGCCCTGCTTACAACAAAGTAATGAAAAAGGCTAAATGTAGTCAGTGAAATAACTGACTTGCGGAGAAATTTGTATCACAAAGGTAGCTGTGCCCTAATTACCGAGTTGGCTCATCTGCATGTAAAATGAGAAAAGAGCAAGTAATGATTTCATGAAGGAAAGACAGGCAGAAGTGTGAAGAAACCTGCAGCAGCAGATCATTGCTACCTAGGATAGCTGTGGACATGTACCTGTGGATGTCCAGCAGAGTCAGGCCTGGCTGTCTGGTGAGGCAGTCTCAGAAATATTGTCCAAGCTGGGAATGACACATGTTTGTGAAGCTGAGGAAATGCATTGGGGACCTGGCATTCACTGAAAATCAGCAGAAGGCAGCAATCAGTTCCACAGAAGTAGTTTCCAGAGGGAATAATGGTCAGGAGCAGAAGACACAACTGAAGGCTGTTTTTCGTCAGTATGGTGACCTCCTGAAGTTAATGTCTTGAGTAGTGTCCTGGAGAGGGGGCCAAGCATAAGGAGCTTCAAGTGGTGTTGGAGAAGTTGAGAGAATGTTTCAGCCCATTGAAAGAGAAAAACATCATCTGAGTAAGATGGAAAATAGAAAGACAGAGGGTTCTTCCACCCAGGGAAGAGACAGCTCTAAAACCTTTAACCTGAAAAGAGAGTAAATTGAGTTTCACAGAAAATCTGATTTCCCCAAAAGGAATGAATCAAGATCATTCTCCAGGTAGATACACAACAGAGAATTATGTCAGTGGAAGAAAAGGTAAGAAACGAGACTCAGGCTTGATTTATTCAGTTACAAAATACTAAAAACAAAAATATGTTGTTGATTTTTAGCTACCCTAATGAGGACCTTTCTTGAGGAATGACCTTATATTTAAAGGGTGCACATGTGAAGATATCCCAAAAGGCTTGTTGGAGAATACAGTTGGACAGCTTCCTGATGCCTTTGTCATTGGGAAAAGGGAGTGTTGACGGCATAGGAGAGAGCTTAGTTTATAAGGGGTACAAGCAGGCCTTTATGTTAGGATTCTTGTAAGGAAAATGGATCTTATTCCTTATTTTTTCCCTTCCCTTAATTTTGATTTGGCCTTGGGAAGTATGTTGTGAGCCCGGTAATACACAAATATCTTGTTCCTCAGTTCAGCAGTATTCTGGGAGCGTACAATGAAGCTGTGTTTTCTGCACAGAAGTGATAATGTTAAATGCCTGGTTAATTAATAAATGGCATTACTATGGAGGGAGTTGTATTTATTGTAGGGAATGGATGCTCAAAATGCAGTTCCTTGAAATGAGATGTCTTAAGCGTATGCAGAGGACTAAGCGACTAGGAGAGGCTGCAGATTGGAGAGTACCTGTCACTTCTTGTTCTAGTAATGTCTTGTGTTAGGCATATACTTCATGACCTAAATGGGGCCAATACTGAATAAAGTATGTGAAATGGAAGAACATTTGATGTTAGGATTACAGGCACAGATTGCTTTACTGTACAAAGTGAGCTGTTAGCATAAGTTATGTTTATCAGTGCATAAGATAAATGTTTTCTCACGTATGTCGTCTGAGCAATTCAGCTTTTGCCCACAAGACACCCCATTGATCACAGATGTTAAAGTACAAATTGCTGTTTTGCTGTGAAATGCCATCAAACATCTACATGTTTCATGTAAATTTCATTGCGTTTTCAGCATTCTTACTGCTTCCAGAATGACACCCTCAATGGTTTCTTCACATTTAGTAGTCTTTTTAATAACTGGGGAACCCAGATGCTGCATTCTACTTGTGGGTAGTCACCCACCATAAGATGGCTTGAATATTAGTAATATTCAAATTATAAAGGTTATAAAAAGGCATGTTAGAAAAAAGTAAACCAGGTCTTGTTTATTGAAAAATATGAATTGGAATATATATATATATTCTCATTTGAAGGAAATCAGAAGCCTTTTGAAACATTGTTTCAATTAAGACTAGTTGATAAGGATAAGGTTTGTCCTGCTTTATATACTTTCTCAAGAAAAAGCAAGTCAAGCTGGGAGGTTAACAGATTAGAATATTGTCATTTTAATACATACTACTTATGCAACTAATTATACCTTGTTATTATGTCTTATGGCTGCCATAAAGTCATTCTGTTGATTAACCGGATTCAAATCAGGCTTTGACACAATGTCATTATGTATCATTAAAGGCTCGAACTGGAATTGGAGTTTGATTGCGTTAATTGTGGTAACCGTTCCAGTCTCTGTGGTCACTGTGCATGTGTTAAAGTTGTCCTGCCTCGGCTATCTTCCCACTCAGTTCCCTCCAAGTGCAGAAGTGAGGTGTGGTGGGGATTATCCTGGCCAGGGAGATGACTGTTTAATGGCTGGCAGCAGGTGTCAGTAATTACAGTTGTAGGTTGCTTCACCATCCTGAAGTTCTTGAGCTGCTGCTGACAGCTAAAATGAGCCACCTTATGCCTGAGATCCTGGGGGATCTGATCAAAACCTATAAATACTTAAAGGGTGGATGTCAAAAGGATGGAACCAGTCTTTTTTCAGTGGTGACCAGTGAGAGGACAAAAGGAAATAGGCACAAACTTATACATAAGAAGTTCCATCTAAACATGAGGAAGCACTTCTTTACTTTGAGGATGGCAGGGCACTGGAACAGGCTGCCCACAGAGGTGGTGGAGTGGAGTTTCCCTCTCTGGAGATGTTCGAAACTCACCTGGACACATTCCTGTGCAACCTGTTCTGGGGTAGACATGCTTTAGCAGGGGTGTTGGACTAAATGGTCTTCAGAGGTCCCTTCCAACCCCATATCGTTCTGTGATTATGAGATGGGAGAGGGAGATGACTTGCCTAAAAATAGATGAGCCTAAAGTACCATTTGAAGCAAATGCATGTAGAAAACATTGTATAAAGAAGCTGTATTTTACGTATGTACATACATCTTAGGAAGGACATGGACCTGTTGGAGTGGGTCTGGAGGAGGGCAACAAAAATGATGAGAGGGCTGGAGAACCTCTTCTGTGACATCAGGCTGAGAGAGTTGGTGTTGTTCAGCCCGTAGGAAGAGAAGGTGCTGGGGAGACCTTGTTGCAGCCTTCTAGAACTTGAAGTACTTTCCTATAGGAAAGATGGGAAAAGCTTTTTAGCAGAGTCTGTAGCAATAGGACAAGGGGTAAACTTTAAACTAAAAGTTTAGGCTAAATATAAGGAAGAAATTTTTTACAATGGACATGATGAAACACAGGAACAGGTTGGCCAGAGAGGTGATAGATGCCCCATCCCTGGAAAGCATTCAAAATCAGGTTGGATGGAACTCTTGAGCAACCTGTTCTAGTAGAAGACATCTCTGTGCATTGCAGGGAGGTTGGACATTTAAAGATCCCTTCCAACCCAAACTTTCCATGATATATATATATATATATCTAAACATAAATGAAAGGTTTTGTTATATATACTGCCAGATAAAATAAATTCATGTAAGTAAAGCTGTTGATAAAATAACAACTGTGGAAAAGTTCTGTTCCATGGAAAAGGAAGCCAATGAGGAACTAGACCATTTGATCTGGGGACCACATACAGTCTCCTATTGTGTCATGCTTTACTTTCAGCTAACTTCATAAAATACAAAACATGTTCTATATTGAGCTAAAAATTCATACTGAACTTGATAATTGTGCAAATAGGTGAGACTAGCCATAACGTGGTACTATTTTAAATGAGCACATAGCTCATTTTCAGAGTGACCTTTGAACATTCTTATTTTCTAATTAATGATTCTTAAAATCTGTTGTGAATAGGCATGAGTCATGTATTAACCAAAGGAGTAGGTTTTCTGTCCTTGTATTTTGACTATTCAGCTGTTTTGTTTTGAAGAAAATAATGTCTCCTTTTACTATGGCTGTTCATGTGCTTTCAGCATTTCTTTCCTACAAGTTCCCCATTTTCAGTAACTCAAACTAAACTAGAAACACCTTTTTGGTATGTGTACCCGAGATGGAAATTCTTGCTGGGCACTAGGCATTGTATTACTTCATTTGGGGTATTTTTCAAGATAGTTTGTGACAGTGAAACTTTTGCACTGAAATACACAGAAGTTTAGTTGCAAGTGTATCTCCTGTCTGAAAATAATAAAACATAGACTAAATTTAAAAGAATTTAAACTTGATGTTTTGGGGCAGCCGTTATTTTTGAATTTCTTGTAACATTTACATTTGTAATCTCCAGGACAGAAATTTGAAAGCTTTTCAATACTGAAAGCACTCTTGTTTCTTAGGCTGTTTTTTCTAATACTACTAGTAGTATTAGAAATGCCTTGCTATTAAAATTTTGGTTTTAAATTGGTGGTGCAAATAATAGTAGCATCTGAATAGTTAACATTATTTCTGCTTTCTCTCTAGAAGCGGTAAGCTTTCCAATATTATTACTGTACTGTTGAGAAGTAGATGATTTTACATTATGAACATCAGTTATTGTTTTTACTGGCATTTATTCAAGCAGATGGTTTTAATAATTTGATGCAGGGATCTAATGTATAACTAATTACATGTTAAGTGGTAGCAATGTCCATGAGAGCAGGGGAAGGAGCTCAGGATTTAGGTAGAAGTGGGGATGAATAGGCCCCTGGGGAACAGGAAAGTGTGAAGGGGATGGTGGGAGTTTGGGACCGTTTGGATGCAAGATGCAGGAGTACCTGGCAGGGGATAGGAGGCAGAGAGAGGACGAGCCTTACCTGCTGCATTTCTAATGAGACTTTTTTTTCTAACGGGACTTTCTGCCCAGCCCTGGGGTTGGACCTATCGTTCTGAGGTCCTGAATTCCTCTTGATTCATAAACAGCTATCAGATGTGGTCAAAATATCTTCATCCTCTATAGCGAGTGATCCAAACCAGAGGTGACAACTTTAATAGCTGTTAGTTAAATGTAGATAGTAGGTATCAGTCCTGCTCATCGTTTTGTGGATTGATGGTGGATGTCAGGAGCGACATGTCGGTTTTTCCTCTTTCTTTTGTAAAGCTTGAGCAATTTGTCAGACTGCCATTGTGTATCAGAGAGAAAAATTAAGCTATCAGAAGTTATGAAATGTCAGCATTACCTGCAGTTGTTTTACTGTATCAGTTAATTTCTTTGACTGTTGGCGCATACATATTATGATTCAGTTTTCAATTACCGTTGTGGGGTTTTTTTGACTCCTTGGAATTCTCTTCCATTCAGTGCCTGTATAGGGTCTGTGGATGAGGGAAAGATGCCTGAATAGGCCTGTAGGAGAGCAGGAGAGGGACTCTTTGTCAGGAAGTGTAGTGATAGGACAAGGGGTAATGGTTTTAAACTGGAAGAGGGGAGATTTAGATTAGATATTAGGAAAAAATTCTTTGCTGTGAGGGTGGTGAGGCACTGGAACAGGTTGCCCAGAGAAGCTGTGGATGCCCCATCCCTGGAAGTATTTAAGGCCAGGCTAGATGGGGCTTTAAGCAACCTGGTCTGGTGGGAGGTGTCCCTGCCCATGGCAAGGGGGTTGGAACTTGATGATCTTTAAGGTCCCTTCCAACTCTAACCATTCTATGATTCTATGTATTACTTGTTTCTGAAATCAATAAGTATGCAGTGAAGAGCATGAAGAGAAGCCCCATTGCTGGGCAGTTTAATGTTGCTGTGGAGGATTGGGTTGTTTTTTTACTGAGCTTTTCACCATAACCCGGATGTATTTCTCATTTTGTGAGTAATGGTAGTAACCATTTCCCTATCTTTGGAACTGTGAAGATGATATTAGATCTAAAATTAGATAATAGGAAGAAATTCTTTCCTGTGAGGGTGGTGAGGCACTGGAACAGGTTGCCCAGAGAAGTTGTGGCTGCCCCATCCCTGGAGGTGTTCAAGGCCAGGCTGGATGGGGCTTTGAGCAACCTGCTCTAGTGGGAGGTGTCCCTGCCCATGGCAGGGGGGTTGGAACTCAGTGATGTTCAAGGTCCCTTCCAACGGTAGTTATTCAATGATTCTATGAATTAATTTTCATTAAATGCTCAGATACTATAATTCTACACAGGTAGCCAGCCTTTCCTTCTCTTAAAGCCTTTGCTTTTGCCAGTCTAATCTTGATATTGTTCTGGAGATCTGATTTCACAAGCCAGTTTTAAAATAAATTTTCATGACTCATCTTCAGAATTTGATCATGAGTAATATTTGGCCCCATAGCATGTGGGCAGTATTTTTTTGCTATATATCTGGCTAATCTTCAGGGATTTGTTGATGGACAGCATTGCTGACTTCAAAACTTGAGATTTAGGGTGTATAGCAGTAAGACTAAGGGGTTTTTTACTTGATTGGGTTTTTTTCAGTTGTGTCAGCTCATGGGGTTTTGGTTGGTTCCTCAGCTTAGAAGTCACCTGTTTGGAACTTCAGAACAATTGTAATGGTGCAGATAGTGCCCAAAGGATGTTTAACACGATTCCTGTTAATGGTCGGCTTTAATAATTGAGTTTGGTGTTGCTGATGATAACATTAGAGATGTTAGATCTAACTTGCCCTGTTGAGCTTGACTTTTAAGTGTTCTAAAAAAAATTCTCTGGTGTACTTATATGCTGCAGTGATTATTAAGACTGAGAATCACAGACATTTAATTGAATCTGAAATATGGTAGTGTGACTCCCTTGGGTAGGCGTGAAAGCGTAAAGAAAATCACATAGTACATGGAGTGAAGCTTCTTATTGTCAATTAACTCCAGAATCGCTTGAGAAATGCAGAGAGTTTTTCAGCAAACTTACTGTATCCTTCCCAGTACTGCAAATACCACTGCAGTCTGAAAAATCAAGTTGAGCTTTTAATCCCACCAGCAATCAAGATTTTGTAGGTTAATGTAGGTTACCTCTCTTATATCTCCTGACGTGGTACTCCTGTGGGTTTAAGCGGGTGTAATCGAATGAATTGTTGTATTTAAGAGTAAAGATATTCTTTTGGTTGTGAAAGCAACAAAAATGTGTTATCTTTTCTCCTTATGACAACTCTGCGGTGTTAACTTTTTATCTTGAATGTTAGCAGAGGTGAGTTTTGAATACACAAGGGGAATAACTTTATTGAGTAAATAGTTGCTACTGTTAAATAAATTACCCTTAAGGCTGCACTTTAAAGCTCCTGTATTACAAGAATGAGGCAGATGCCCATAAAATGCCTTACAGAAGGTGTATGAACTGTAGAGGAGGCTTTAGAAAGGGGATAAAATGTCTTTTAAAATGCCCTTTTATACTTCCAGGTGGTTGCAGAGGGTGCTTATTTTTGGTTTCACTGTCCAATGTGATGATGGTTAATTTTCCAAATTATTTTTACAAACATTCTTTAGCAATGACAATTCATCGTACTGTACTGTGGCACTCATGGGTAATTTATGTCAGTGGAAATTAAGCTGTTGTTCTTGTGAAATTGAATATTTCCTTCATAATTTTCCTTAATGTTTTTTAAATATTTATGTGGACAGCACTGATTTTAGTGGAGCTTGTTACATTATGTAAAATATTATTTTACATAGTATTCTGGTGATGACAACTTTTGAGTTTTTTCACAAATTGAAAGTAGTTTAATTTTTTCACTTAAAATAGAATTTTCAAAAGCCATTTCTCACTCCTTCTTATATGTGCAATTCTGCCTGAAGAAAGTCTGCTGCTTTCTTCATTCACTATGTGGGATAAGTAGGGAGGTGAAACCTTGAAAATACTTAAAATAAAATTGAAGACACAGATTTTCCATTTCTGTGAGCCAATAGTAGTCTTAAGTTGAAAATAAGAGGCTTATTTTTGAGGATTTTTTGATCAGCTGAAAATTTTTAGAACAACTCTAATCATGACAATCACATAATTGACGGAAGGCTGCTCACCAATTTGTGTTCATTTTTGGGTGGTTATTAGCAGGCTAATAACTCTGGATGCTGTTTTGAAATTTCCTGTTACTTCTTGCCATTGTCGCTGGAAGTGGTGGGTGTCATTCCAAGGGATCAGCCTGGCATTTTATACATTTCTCACAGGTGATGATGAGGAGCACAGTGTATCTAAACCAATGATGGTCTAGCTGACCACAGTCTTCTACCCAGATGAACTGATACCTCATTTGAGCTTTGGCTCCTTCTCTGCCACATGACTGGACTTGGTGTGGGGCACTTCAGTCATGTATTTTCCAGAAGCAATAAAAAGAAATGGGTAACTTATACCAGAGAGTTATATTTTGCCCTCAGGTGGAAGTTATTTGAGCAGCGCCTGTAGAATATGTTCATGCCCATGCTTTGCTGAAGGTGGCACAAGCGTGGAGGCTGGGTGCTTCATCACAGCCATGCTAAGGAATGAGATTTAGCTGCCCTTGTGGTGTTACCACCAGCAGCAATGAACTGTTTTGCCTTTACACAGCTGCAAAAGCCACTGGAAGTCTACGGTGGTAGCACTGTGTTGGAGGCGGCTGGAGTTGATCGGTTGCTGGAGACAGACCTTAAGCTGTAGCAGAAGTTCTTTATTCTCTTCCTGTGTTTTGCAGTGGTTTTGTCAGTGAAGGATCCCAGCAGTAAGAGACTCAAGTCAAACTACTGAGCAGCAAAGAGTGAGGCAGGATCTCTCAGTCACAAGGATGCCAAACCATCTGACATCAAAAAGCTGTTAAAACCTACAAGTATATGACAAACTCTAGCACAAATAGCATGCTGGGTCTTCTAGAATATTAATCTATTTTATGATCTCCCTTTTATAAATAAAGCTAAATGATAAAGTGCTCCAGGGTCTTTTGAGATGAAAGGCATTAGATAATGGCGCCTTTGGATGTTTACCTCTTGTCTGGGCCTGTTAATTCATTTATCACTGAAATGCTTTATTGCAACAACTCCATTCTTGCCCATGTGTGGTGTGAAACTGTTTGTATGTCGTCCTTATTTATTTTAGGTTGCCTATTGTGACGCATCTATGGGCTGAATTAAAACAGATATGAAACACTAAAACCAAATCCCTACATAAAACTGCCAAATAAAATAAATAGCCAGGCAAGATTAAAAAAACCCCAACAATCAGGCACAAGGACAAGCCCAATGGACCTCTTGCAAACCACCCACAAAGGGATTAGTTCTCAGCTGCTCAAAGGAATGGGAAAAACATGGGTAGCAGGTAAAAGAGCAAAGGGAGGAGACCCAAAATAGGTAAAAATAACTTGGTTGAAATAAACAAGGCTTGCAATAAAGGCAGCCAAAAAAGGAGCAATAAAATAAATGCGTGCTGAACTGTTGGACAAAAATGTAAGTCATTACATAGGGGTGGTAGTTACCCTGCTGCAGTGTGGCATCTGGAGCGGGCAGAGTGCCTGCCTGGCATGCAGCCGGCAGGCTTCGGTTTGGTTTTGCCTGGCCTTTTCAACCTGCCCATGAACGACCAGCTGCAAGGAGGGACATGGTGATGCCAATGCAAGTCAGAGAAACCCAAGTTTGTTTTCTTTGGTTGGAATTACAGTGTCAGGGCCCTATTAAGCACAGAAGACCCAAGTACTGAAACATTTTGCAGGATGAGATCTAGAAGTTGTAAAAAGATGCATCCTTTTGAGGTTTTGGATTTTACTGACCTTGCTGATTTCTTCTCATCTCTCCCAAGACAAGCCCTTTGTAACCATCAGAATGCTGTAGGTTGATGAAGGCCAAGTACAAGAGCTTATCGAAACCATCCGCTTTTGAATAGATTATTTCTCCACAAATGGACCCTGCTTGTTTGTAATCTGCAGTGTAATCCTTCACCTGTGCCAAGTGCTTTAAAAATATTTTAATAATAGTACCGTATTTTGCTCTTTCTTCCTTCAGTCCTTTTGAATCTCTTCATGTGAAATTGGTGCTTGTGAAAGCTGGAACTTTACAGTTGTGGAGGATAATGAGGGAGATACTGGGCAGAGTGGATGTGCAAAAAAGGCAGTTGTAAGAACTCCTGAGTCTGGCTTGCTCTGACCTTTAAGTTTTATGCTCATCCATTGCTTGGTGCAATCCCCAGCACATATAATCTTCAGTTAACTGGAACACTTTCAGTCATTACTGTCCTGTCTTAAAGGTGTGACCGCAGGTAATCTGCAGGTGACAAGGAAGATGCTATAAGTTCTTACCTGTAGAGTCTTGTATAAATCGGAGAGTCGTAACCTGGCTGGTTTGTGATAGGTATCCAAGGGATGTTATGAACAGTACAGCTGGACATTTTACAAAGTATTGGGGCATTCAAACACCATTGTTTGGTATTTGTAAGTTAAAAATAGAATGGCTGTTTTAATTTAAAACATACATGAATTGAAATAGGTAAGAGAATGTAAAGTACCGATTGCTGTCACATCAAGCAGAGCTCTGACTCTACTGAAGCTCTCTTGGATACCGCAGTTGTCTTTATAAATCCAAAATAGGCATACTGATGCAAAGCCCTGTTGTCTTCATTGTGGTATTGACTGGACCTGCAGTTTGGTGCTGTGCCCAGATATGCAGGATGTGAGTAAAAGGAATATGATGAAAGGAATAGTCTGGTTTATGCCCTGTATGCAATCTGCTATTTAGCGTTTTTTTTTATTTTTGTTCTTCACTAGAAGTATGCTGTGTGACACTTCTGTAAACTATTGCTGAGTTATTTGGTTTATGGGGTGATAAAACACCCCATTTCTCAGAGCTTTCTGAGAAGCTGCTGTTTGAAAATGGAATATTTTCTTAGATTTTTTCATTTTATCTGTCTATGTGGCATGTCTAAATCCTGCTTTTCCTGTATTCCTAGTGGTTTCCTTTTTCATTTTGGAGTAAAACTCTTCAGTCTTAGCTGGTTCTTAGCATCTCTTTGTCTTGCTGCTGTGTCTCCTACTCTTAATTACATCAGCTTCAAACCCCATATACATTTCTGAAATGACAAAGTCCTACTTTCTGGCATGCCTACTTGATTCCCATTCCTTAGTGATACATTAATTAAGAGCAGAGATTTCTATTTGGACTTTCTGGTGGTAAGGTAATCTAAGAAGTCCTACAAGGTCTTGAGGTGTTTGTTGCAACTGTGCTGAGATTTCTAGTAGAAATAGCTGTACATGAAGCTGCCTGTGTTGTTATGTTAGCTTACTTAGAGATTTACTGCTCAGTTAAAATGTCTGCTCTGAGTTGTTAAAATGTCTCTTGTCAGAGTTTTAACTTTATTACGCAATTGAACTTTTTGATGTGAAGAGAACAAAAGAGATAATTAAAACTTCAAATATTGACTTTTTGAGAAAAGGAGTGAAAAAGAAATTCCAAGCAGGCTTTACCCCAGAGGTAGGGGGTGAGAGAGAGAGAAATGCTGGCACTGACAATTTTTGGATTTAATTTGTAGCTGTAGGTCACCAGCTCGAGAGAGGACAGCATGAAGTTTTACATGTTAAAGGCATTGTCCACAGTGGTGAAGAGCATCCATAGGGAGTCAGATCAGATGTCCAGATGTCACAGTGTCCTGTCTCTGGCAGTGACCATCAGCTGACACACAGGAAAAACATTAAGGACCAGTGAGCTCCTAGTTGTGCTTTCCCAATACGGTGAGTTGGAGGCTCAGGGGCTTGCTGGGCCACATACCTGGACTTTGTGTCCTTACAGCTTTCTTCTGTGAATTTGCCGAACTGCTTTTTGCATCTGTGGAAAACTTTGACCTATCCCGTATAGTGATTTGTATAATTTGCCTGTGAGTTGTGTGGAAAAAGTGCATTCTTTTGTTGTTTGGATACCTGGCCTTTTGATCTCCTTCAATGACCTTTATTTTCTGCACTGGACAAAGCAGTGACAGTTGTTGCCTATTTACTTCACTCCATTCCTGATTTAATATACCTATATGATATCCCTCTACAGTCAGTCATTTTCCTGATTTGAATAGTGCTAGTGTATTGCTCACACAGAATCTAATCTATCCATAACTGAATCATCTTTTTTTTTTTCTTTTTTCCTGGTCTCACTGTGTTTTCAAGTAGCCTAATACACGTTTTGAGACTAGAAGAACAAAAATTCCACATAATAGAAATGAAAACCGGTGGCGTAATGCTGGTTTCTGTTTTTCCTGTCTCTGCCGCCTCCTTACAGTTGCGAATGGAGACCAAGATAATAATGACAATTACCACTTGTTATAGTTAGGGCTGATGTATTTCTTTGAAAGAAGGCCTAGTGGGGGACATTTTAACAGGTGATGGATAGAGGACCTGACGTGGACTCCCAGTATGGTTCCTGCTTCTTTGTTCCATGTAATATTTGTCAAAACAGTGGCAATGGGTGATGATACGTATTTATTTTTTTTTTCCAGTGTGAAGGATGGCTGCATTCAGCATGCACACACGTAGATAAAAGATGTTGAACAGCTTCAAAAGCCGTGTCAGTCAGTCTGTCAAAAGCACATTGGCAGACCTGGAGCGTTGTACGTACAGATGGGACCTGAAAGTGAGATGTGTTTGCTCGTGGGAGAAAAGGGAGCTTGGTTTGACAAGATTACTACTGTGAGCTGCTGGCTTGCTTGGCTGTGACCCTGTCTTCACATGCTTTAGCTTGCTCTAAATCTCTTTTTCTTTTTTTCTTTTTCTTTCTTCCCTGCAAGCCATGTTTGTTGCTTGGAGATGTGCAGATGTGCAGCTTTTGTGCTCTGCGTCCTCTCTGAGGCACCAGCCACCTTTGTGGCCCTGGCTCTGCTCCTGGGGTCCCTCTGAGCCACTCACTGCCAGAGGGGTTCACGCGAGGGTTGGGCAGGCAGGAGAGCTGCAGTCACCGTTCTACCTTTGCTCATGCTCTGAAGGGTTCTTAGGGGGAGCTAGTAAAAATAATTCAAGCTAATCCACCACAATTCTGACTGGATTTTGTTGTGGGAAGGTGTATGCCTCTGCTCCGAAAGACCATCCCACACACCTCAGAGAAATCTTTTTAAACTACATCAGGCATTGAAGCTAAACACAAGTTATTTATCTGTTGGCTAGAATGTTGGGGGGGAGGTTTGTTATAGGATTGGCAGTTCAGAGCAGCTGTTCACCTAACGCATTAATGGAAATAAGTGTGTTTGAAATGTTGAGATTCTTCATCTCGGGTATCTGTAGCCTTTATGTATTTAAAGTTGTCAAGTAATCAGTTATCCATATCTTAGACTTTTGTCATGAGAAAGAAGACAATATTTATTTGAAACATGTAAACAATTAAAAATGTAGTTGTGTAGGCAGTATACTTGATTCCTCTCTTTTGACCAGGTAATAGGTATGCATTATTTTGATAGGCTTGGTCCGTAGTAAAATTGATGGGCTGAATCATAGAATGGTTAGAATTGGAAAGGACCTTAAAGATCATCAAGTTCCAACCCTGCTGCCATGGGCAGGGACACCTCCCACTAGAGCAGGTTGCTCAAAGCCCCTTTCAGCCTGGCCTTGAGCACTTCCAGGGATGGGGCAGCCACAGCTTCTCTGGGCAACCCGTTCCAGTGTCTCACCACCCTCACAGCAAAGAACTTCTTTCTAGTATCTAAGGCAAATCTCCCCTCTTTCAATTTAAAACCATTACCCCTCATCCTATCACTACGCTCCCCAATAAAGAGTCCCTTTCCAGCTCTCCTGTAGGCCACCTTCATGTACTAGAAAGCTGCAGTAATGTCTCCCTGGAGCCCCATATTCTTCAGGCTGAAAAAACCCAACTCACTCAGCCTGTCTTCATAGGAGAGGTGCTCCAGCTCTCTGATCATTTTTCATGGTACTGAATTATTGATCTGTTTTCTGGCAACTACTTTTTGTAACTGCCTTTCTTAGAAAGTTCTCATGCATTGAGGGGAAGACTCGTGGGTCTTACTAGAGGTGTCCACCTTCCCCTCTTTGATCATACTGCATACAGTGGCAGAAGAACAACACCACACTTGTGTTTCATGATAAAGCTACTCTGATGTCAGCTAGCAGATCTCTTCATTCAGTAATATTTGTCTGCCTTGAAAATGGTGACCATTTTAAAAAGTTGTAATGAGGAAGATATTTGATATATGTGTATGTTGAATGGAGTAAAATAAATATATGGAAATGATGCACCATGTTCCCTTGAGAAGATATTAAAATGCAAAGAGTAGGTGAAGGACATGGGCACCTACAAACTAGAGAAAACATAAAAAGGAATAAAATTCTTGTAAGACTGATTTGGAAAGAACAGGGGGAAAAAAAAGCTAGTACATAATAGTAGTCAAAAGGCTAAAGTCTGTAAATGAGTCATTGTATTGGGACATGGAAAAATAGAAATTTCGCAAGGGAATGCAGACATTAACATAAATTAGGTTCTTGTGGCCTTAGTTGTTACTTAAATTTTCTTACAAATGTCAAAGGCTTAAGGCACTTGTCCTGTAAGTCCTGGTAAAGTCTGATTTTTATTTTTTGTGTTGGTGGTTTTTGGTTTGGGTTGGGTTTTTTTGAGGGGGGGTGTTGTTTGGGGTTTGGGTTTTTTTTTGTCTTAGTAGAGAGCTGAGTGGTACCCAGTGACACCCAGAGGCAGCGGGCACAAACTGGAACACAGGAGGTTGCCTCTGAACATCTGGAAACATTTTTTCACTGTGAGGGTGACCAAGCACTGGCACAGGTTGCACAGAGAACTTGTGGAGTTTCCTTCTCTGGAAGTTCTCAAAAACTGCCTGGACATGGTCCTGGGCAGCTGGTTCTAGGTGGCCCTGGTTGAGCAGGAGCTTGGACCAGATGACTTCCATATGATCTTCCAACCTCAACCATTCTGTGATTCTGCAAAAATCATCTTTTAATTATAAAAATGAATATTTTATATCCTTTTGCATAATGTAAACAGCTCAACCAACATAGTTGGCACTTGTAAAAAGAAACCTTCACCTTCAGATATTAAAATGAGATTTTCAGCTAAATAAAAGTTTGAAACTATTATGTTTTAAGACAGAAGGGAAACTTTAGATCACAGCATGAATTTAGTGCTCTATCTCCTCTAGCTGTAAAATGGAGATTTTGCCTAACACTGTTGATGAAAATGTCTTGTTATGGAGGATAATACTCAGAAAGAACCTTAGTGGGGACTTATTAGACACACTGAGTAGGTATTTGGTGCTTATGACTCACTGGGATACTTACTAATGTATTCTTGGGTGACATCTACAGATTTTTTGTCCAAGAAAATATATTTTTAAAGTATAAGTGCAAAATTAATGAGAGATTAATTGCTACTCAAACTGGATTATTTGGCAGGGCTTTGCGTGTAAATCCATTGACATCAGTGCTTGATCTAAAACAGTGATGGCATTGGTACTAAAATGTAAAGCACTGGCACATTAAGATGATTCACCTTAGGAAGAAATACTATTTTAAAATCAATCTTTCAGTCTGAGCTGCAGGCTGGGGAGAGCGTTATTTGCTTTTGATAAGGAATATGAAAAGAAATTGATTGAAGGTTTACTGAGGGACAGAATCGTTGCAGGCGTGCAAAGTTAGACGAGGTAAAGCACTGTGGAGAGGACTTGAGAGGAAAAGCCTACATTCGCAGAGACAGGGTAGGTTGTGATATCCAAGCTAATTGGTTGTGATATCCAAGCTAATTGGCTGACCTTAGCACACCTTCGGTGAGGTTTGGCTTGAAAAGGAGAGAAGTAACTCCCAGTCGAAGGATGTTTTGTGTCTAGTTCTTTGAATTTCATTCTATGACTTGCATTTGTAATTTCACTTGTAGCTTGAGCTGAATAACAATTTTATTTTTTTTTAATGGCACAGTATTTTTTTAGTTTAGTCCATGTTTTCACGGTGTTTTGAATGTGAAAAATGCTGTGCAAGTGCAAAGTGTTGTTATACCTTTGGACTGCTAGTCTTGGTTTATTTACTTGTATGATGAATTTGTGCTCCAATTCCAGTCTCCCTGTGATTTCCCTTCTACAGCTTGTGTTGCTTTAGATAGATGGCTTAGCTGAGAATAAAGCTGAATTTTTCATTATTTTTCTCAGAGTCACTTAATGACCCTTTGTGGTGCTGGTTTCCTTTAACTGATGTATTTCCTTTTTTCTTTCTTTCTTGGTTTTGAGTGTCCAAGCCCTCAAATTGTTTCCCAGTGTCTGAATTTAAATTTTAATACTTTTCACTTTTTCCTGAATTGCTTAGGGTATTTTTTTATTACTTAAAAAAAAATGCATACTTAATATGAAATGCTGTCTTAGTACCCTGATATGTGACACGGCAGTGATCAAATATATTATATCTCATTCCCTGTATCAGAGATTTACATAACGCTTGAGTCTTTTGTGACTGTGAAGCTTACTAAAATTTAGACCGCATCTTTGCTTTGATACTGTTTTCAGGGTACTGGATTTTGCTTCTTATGCTGCTTCCCCATATCAATGTGACTGCTGGATGCAAATCCATCTGCAGTTCAACTGTCTGTCTTGTTGCATGCTACAAGATAGCTTCAGTTTCTGTGGAGCAGAATGAAATAATACTTGAATAAGAAGGAAAGTTTAAGCTTATGAAACGGAGATTTCTTTTGCTGTTTGAGAAACCAGATTTTTACCTTTTGTTAGGTCTCTTTGAAAGAAAGAAAATTCCATGGAAGCTGAAGTTCTTCTTAATACTTAAATTAAGGGAAGAAAATACAGCTTTCCATTGAATTAAGCAAGAACTTGCTCGCTACTTAGCAGGCCTATTTGGATTTCAGCATTTATAGGAAAAGGCGCTGTCTACAGTTTTTAAAAGTGAAACCATCCAATTGTGGATTCTGTACTGATTCATAAATGGAAAAATTCAAGAAGTTAGCTGCAAGTGAAAATAGTCAGTTGGGATTAGATTGCTTCAGTCAGTGGGAAGAGAGATGTTTCTAGGGAATCTAACCATGTTTACTTGGAAAAAAAAATGGTGATAATAATAACATGCATTAGCAGAAGCTATTAACAGTGGGAACTTCACTTAAGAAGTCTGGTAGCAGACATTGTGCAGTTAAATGCTGTGACTTGAAGAGGAGCATACAGGATGCTGGCTCTGGCTGTCCTGCCAGAGTGGAAGACACAAGATGGAAGAACAGAGCAGAGGAAGAAAGGAGATCAAAGAAGCAGCTATAATAATNATAATAATAGAAGGAAAACATCCAGCAAGACCCTCTTTCCCTTTGTCCCTCCTCCCATTTGATGCTGTTGGGAAATAGTGGTCACACTGGAGCAGGGAATGGCCTTTCTTTTCAGCAGATGCCTTCCAGGAATTTCCAGTAGTGAGTAAATAATCTGGAAGTTTCTTTATATAGGCAGAATCTATTTTTGTTATGACCTATTTATGATGCTTTGCTTTTTTTAGTTGACTGGAGAAAAGTAGCTCATTTCTCATCTGAGTTGTCTTTCAGTAGTCACATTTTCCATGGCTTTGGAAGCCTCCACTCAGTTATTTCAGAAGTTAAGTTTATTTCTTTGTTGTTGCTGATTACTTGAAGCTGCTTTAACTTCTAGTTGGGAGACCAAGCTGTTTGGTGGTCAGTAGGCTTATTTTAACATTAGAGAATTTTAATTTTCTTGGAAGATCTGTGATAGTCAGTGCTGTTCAATTCTGTCACTATTTGTAGACCTTTGCTTTTGAATGCTCTCTTCTAGGAGTCGAGCAGGAAACAAAACAGCAACTCTGTTTTTTTGTGAACATTTGAGGAATTATTTGAAAATATTAATTTAAAATAAAAATGAAAGATTGAAAGCTACAGAATTCAACAGACTTACGTGATCTAGAGAAAGAATGTAGATGTGCTCTGCAGATTATTTAATTTACATGAAAACAAACATAATTTGGTACTAATATTTGTTTCCGGCATGTCAGTGTGAATAATGTTGAGGAATTCTTTTAACCCTCGTGTCAATGTCTACACTGTGACGTAGACGAATGAAACTCTTCAAATCTGTAAGAGCCCGAGGAAACAGGGAACCAGTGAATCACATAGTCTGGCCACCAGTAGGTTACAAACTGTAGTACCAAGCTCAGTGAGTGCAGAATTCAATAACTTGAAAAATTGGTCACAAAGGTTGTATCAGATAAAAATCTCCTCTTGTAGTTGTAAAAAATACATCCTTCTGTCTCAGATACTGCAAATTTCTCTTTCATTGAGAAAATGAAAATGATAGGCCCTTGCAATGGTTTTTCTTACCTCTAAGTGAGTGTCCAGTGGCAACGTTATTGATAATCTGTGAAGTGCTTCAAAGTACTACTGAAATGCTAACCCTCTCACATAGAGCAGAGGAGAAATGCAGAGGGCTACTTGAGATGGATTAATTGGCAGGAGTTAATGGGACCCAAAGGCGGTCTGCTTGTAACTGTGTGCTAAGATAACCAGATGCTCCTCTCCCAGTATTGTCTCTCTCCTACTGTCAGAAGTCTTTTTAAGTGTCTGTCATTGTTCTAATGAAAGACCGCAGAAATTTCACAAAATCAATTATTTCAGTCTTTCCCTTTGGGGAAAGGGAAATGCAAGTAGTGTTTAATGTGATTGCTGAATCGCTACCAAAAGCGTCCCAGATCAGTCCTTTACGTGAGAAGACGTTGCAACACATGCTGTCATTTTTCAGCTTGTGTATGGACTGCGGAGAGATGAAAACACAAATGCAATGTCGCTGAGTTATACCTTTTAAACATACAGTGTGAAAATCACACAGGTTATCCTAAATTCCTAGAAGATTAATGCATTCAGGTTAGATTATGAGAAAGAAAAAATTTATCTACATAATGGCTGTTTTTGGAAGTATATGCTTGGGTGAGTTGATTGGTTGGCTTGTTTGGTACCTTGCTTGTTTTTTAGGGCTCAGAACAGGCACAGGGATTGTCACCTATGATATTTTTAGGTTTCAGGGCACTTTCTAAAGGAAGGAAATAAATAATTGAATCTAAGAAATGAACTCATTTGTGAAGCACTCAGTGAAAATCTATTTAGTTTTTGCTCATCCTACTTAAACTTGATTTGTATTCTGCCTGTAGGGGGACAGTGCTACTATGCATTTTAATAGTGTAAAATAAGTTATTAATTTTGGACTGTTAACTTGACAGCATTTCTATGCAATTACTGTCTCTTGTGGATTGGTTGTGGTTCTTATTTTCTTCTCACGCATTGGGATAGGACTTCAGAGCATGTCACCAGTGGTTTGGATTCAGGCAGGAGAGTGGCAGATGAGCTGAGTGCTGAGCTGAGAGTGCAGCTCTGTGACAGTCCCAGGCAGGCAGACTCTGAGAAAGAGAATGAAATTTTGCTCTCAGAAAAACTGGAGCAACGTCAGAAAGCCACTTGGATTGAAGGTTGCTTAATACTTTTGTAAAGCAGGTTAACTGTCCCCATGCCTCCTTTCGGTCTGTGCTAAATTGACCACTTCTGCAGAGTCTGTGTGGTGACAGCTTCCATGGGTAAGAGAAAGAGTTGGATTATTTTTCCTGCCTTTCTTGACATACAGCACCTAAGCAAGGCACAAGACTTGGCTTCAGAAGCACACGAACCTTGTCAGCTCTCCAGGAGCTTTGAGGGTGAACCACAAAATTTAGGGTCAAACCTTAAGCCTACTCAAAACAGTGAAAATTTCTATTCTGGTTACAATAGAATCAGTCATTATTTTAGCTTTAAAATAAATAATGTGTTTGTGAAAAGATCTGTGCATATCCTTAAAAATTCCGTGTAATAATTGTTCTCTTTTAGGTTTGTTTTTTTATTCAGGAAGATGAGCTAATAATAAAAGAAATGTTACTATATTATTACATGATCCTTTATTGCACACAGAAAATTAATGACAGATGGCAATTATTGCTAATTTTATTAGTACTGAAGAAGCATCTTTGGAATAAGCTTGTCTTTTGTGTCTTGATACCTCTTATACTCACTGAGAAGAGAGTCCAGTGCCCAAACGGTTTGGTGTATTAAAGTTGAAAGAATCTGTGCTGGTAAGCAGTTTTCTCACTCAAGAAATCCTTTTATTTTATCTAAAGTGGGATTGTACTAGGCTTTTTCTTGACATGTTGCACCTGTTCTAGTGTTGAAATGAGTGGGTACAATATAATTTAAAAATTGTGAAAGAACACTGTAGCAGATGAAATACCAAGTGCATGAATGTCACAAAATTCCTGAATTAAATTTGGCTGTGTGACACGAGTTCTCTATGCACAAGCATCAGGAAGAAGTCTTTAATCATACAACCACATAGTGGGGTTTCCTCCTTTTTATACTACAAAATATCTGTTCTGCTTGCATGTCATATATCGTAGAATTGTTTGGGTTGGAAGGGACCTTCAAGATTCCACCCCCCCTGCCATGGGTAGGGACACCTCCCACTAGAGCAGGTTCCTCAAAGCCCCATCCAACCTGGGCCTTGAACACCTCCAGAGAGGGCCTCCCCATCATCCCTGGGCAATCTGTTTCAGTGTCTCGTCACTCTCACAGCAAGCAATTTCTTCCTAATATCTTATTCAAATCTCCCCTCTTTTAGTGATGGTTTGCTTGTTGTTTTTCTTTAATCAGGGTTAGGTTGATGGTTGGACTAGATGATCTTAAAGGTCTCTTCCAACCTAGACAATTCTATGATTCTATTACCCCTCATCCTTTTGCTTCACTGCCTGATAAAGAGTCCCTACCCATCTCTCCTGTAGTCCCCTTTAGGTACTGGAAGGGGCTATAATGTCTCTCTGGAGCCTTCTCTTCTCCAGGCTGAACAACTACAACTCTCTCAGCCTGTCTTCATAGGATAGATGCTCCAGCCCTTTATTCATGGCCCTCCTGTGGAGGATTATCTTCCTGGACCTCCTGTGGACTCACTCTAACGATTCCATGTCCTTTCTGTGTTGAGGACTCCGAAGCTGGATGCAGTACTCCAGGTGGGGTCTTATGATCCAGCCAAGTGTATGGTTGGTTTCTGGGCTGCAAATGTACAGTGCCAGCTCATGTCGAGCTTCTTATCCACCAACACTCCCAGGTCCTTCTCCTCCAGGACGTTCTCAATCCATTCCCCACCCAATCTGTATCTGTGCTTGGGGTTGCCCACATGCATGACCTTGTACTTGGCCTGGTTGAACCTCGTGAGGTTTGCATGGGCCCACCTTTCAAGCCCATCCAGGTCCCTCTGGACAGCATCCCTTCCCTCCATCATGTCAGCCAGTCCACGCAGCTTGATGTTGTTGGCAAACTTGCTGAGGGTGCACTCAATCCCACTGCCTGTCTCCAACAAAGATGTTAAACAGCACTGGTCCCACTACCAACCCTGTAGAAAGCCACTTGTCACTGGTCTAGGACCAGTCATTTTATTTATGAAAAATAAAATCTATATTATATGGCTCATCATTTACTCTGAGAACTTCCAAAACCAGTGTGTAGTTATCACTTGGGATAGTAGTTGGTGCTCAAAATTACAAAGACGTCAAAAAGTGCCAACTCGCATCACTAATGTAGTCACTACCATTTGCCTATGGTATTGTAGGATTCCTGGCAAATTGTTTAAAAATTAATCTATAGATCTTTGTTTGTAAGGATTTGCTAACAAGGTTTACAAGCTGTTTAGTAGCATTGTAGCACACAAGCACAGAAATATATGTCAAGGAGATTTGCAGCTGTAAAGAACTATTCCAATTTCACATATGAAAATGAAAGGTGCTGAAAAATAAGAATTGTGTTTTCTACTCTGTAATATATTTAGAGAAGCTGAAATATAAAAAATAAGCACAGACTAACGATGAAGAATCAACCTCAGTAGGTGTTAAACGGTTGGTATTGCACTGCTAACAGACAATAATAGGCTTTAATCCCACAGTTGACCTTGTTTTGAAGATACTTGCAGTGATCTCTTTCCTGGAGCCAGTAGCTGAGCTGTATCCCCTTAGTGCTGCAATGTGGTGAGTGTTCGCACAGGCTCCAACACAGGAGCAGATTTAAGGAAGCTAAAGAGTTCCTGTGTGTTACTCCAACTTACATTCATGTTCTGTGTGTGCGCTCTCAGCCTGCAGCAAGTATTAGATAATTTGTG
This sequence comes from Pedionomus torquatus, assembly GCA_013398155.1. Taxonomy (NCBI): domain Eukaryota; kingdom Metazoa; phylum Chordata; class Aves; order Charadriiformes; family Pedionomidae; genus Pedionomus; species Pedionomus torquatus. The sequence continues at coordinate 59,580 of VZRU01012150.1, forward strand.
CTAGCTCATCGAACTTAGTGACTGAAGTTGTTTACTCATGCCCATCTTGGACATTAAAGCCAAGATGATCTTAAGGGACAAGGAGACAGATGTGCTCTCACCAGATCCTCTGCATGAGATCTAGTTCTTAGCAGCTCCAGGGAGGGTCAGCTGAGCTGGTTGAGCCCACACAGAAGTAATTGTGTAGAGGAATTGGTGCTATTTCTTCCCTTTCTGAGGTTGCTGTCAGTTTTGCTTGTTAGGGTTATTTTGTGTATGAGCTATTAATTTTTTTTCTCTCTTTGGGTCATGCTTAGCGGTTTGTGGGCTTCAGTCTTCATGCAATGGAAAGATTAATCTGCTAAGCTCTTCATGTGGGTTTTATGTGGCAATTGTTAGGTTTTAACACAGCCTGTCTAGTTCTGAATGCCATTTGAAGAGGAAAGGAGAAACACAAAGCTGTCATATATTTTAGAGAGAAATAGGAAAGGAACTGAAGGAAGGCTGTGCATGGAAAGCAGTTTTATAGAAATTGAGGTCTGTCTTGCTCTGGCTCTTCAGGGTAAAAGAAATAATGAACCTATGTTGCTGCAGCCTGGAAAAATGAATTTTAAGGGAGTATGGATTAAAACTGCAAGAGCAGCTAGCCAATAAACTAAATTGCCAAGGGAGATAGTAAAATTGTTAATTCAAGCCCACATAAGGCTAGAACAGATCAGGCTCCCATCCACTAGTGCTGTCTTAGGCCTGTGGCATAATTTCTGAGATGTGGCAGCAAAATAGCTGGCTGAATAGCTGAGGAGTCCTTCTAAATAATAAGGGTGTTAGGTATTGGTTATTTAATGGCTGTGGTAAATACAAGGTTCAGAGTAAACTCCTGTTGATTTAGATGCTCTCGCCTGAGCTGCATCTTTGGAGTCGGCTCAGTCAAGTGGGTTTGGTTTAGAGACAATGGAGAGTCTCTGCTTTCTCCAGCTTCAATTTTAATCTTTCCTTTTGTGATTAGATGAGATGTTTTCATGGTGATTTCCTTGCAGTGAATTGTTTTCTGCTCTTTTCATTTGCAGGTGGGTTCATGTGTGGATAAAAGGTTCGGGGTTTTTTTAGTCACTCTGAAAGCTTGCTCCTTTATAGCCAAGGAGGCTTCTCCCCATGTTGTGAGTGACCGCAAGCTCTCAGGAACACCTCTGGTGTTCCTCAGCATTATCCATAAAAGCTTGCAGAGGAGGAGGACAGTCTTTCAGTAAGCAATAGATGGTGATTCAGTGCCAGCTCCAACTGATCATTCTTTTGTAAATGACTCTTTCAGCCAGTCATTTAATCTTCTTCTAGTTTGGTTTTCTTTTTGTACAATGTCATATTAATTCCCCTTTAGAATCCTTTTGTTTGTATGTAGATTTTAAACTTCTGGGACTCTTTATTACAGCGTATTTGCACAAAATCTAGCACTGTGGGATCCTCATCTTAGCTGAAGCCTCGGAGCATTATCGTAAGTAGTGGCAAAAATAATAAACTCCATTCCCTATTTATCCTTACCTTAAAACAAGTAAGACAGCTCTTGAGGTTGGTGCTTGGCAGAACACCCAGTAGACTGCTGAAGGCTTTAATTGGGAAATTGTTATCAGATGAACTCACCAGAACAAAAGTTAAATTTACAAGGAAGTTAATTTTTCAACTTTCTATTCTATTCAACTTTCTATTTCCAGTTTCTATTACCCCCAAACACTGCAAGTTCTGGATTTGATATTAAATTTCATGTGTGTGGCTTTCTTCGAAGCTCAGAATTACACTTAAAATGCATGAACTACTGGTCTTCTGTGATGCTCTTTAGTGATCAGAAAGTTGTGACTGCGAATAATAGTATTGTGTTCCAGTTCAGATCAGGCTGATATTAAAAAACAGAGAAATATTTTTTCTTTCAGTTTTTTTTTTTTTTTTTCCCCTTAGTGCATAGCCAGAGAACAAAATAGAAAGCCTTACAGGTCAATTAGCAAAGACATTCCATGTGGCCTGTTTTTCCCTTATGGAGGATGGTGGTTGTTCTAAAAGAAAGGGGCTGTCATCTTCCTAAGTCCAGATTGCATCACCGGTCCTTCAGGTGTACTGGAACGGGGCCATCCCTTCGCAGTACGGTTCTTAATGGAATTCTCTGCTACAGAGCAAAAGTCATCAGTCCCTGTTAATTTAGAAAGACTGGGGGAGGATGACATGGCCATTAATCCTTAAACAGATAAATAGAAAAAAATTTTGAATGATGCATGAGATGGCAGAGAGCTTTAACAGTATGTCAGAGTCTTGTGCTAAGATCCCTTGGGACACAGGAATGATTTAAAGCAAGATTTTAAGGTTTTTAGTAGCCTGTTTCAATTTACTTATATCTAGGCTTACCTCTCAGTTCTACATTTGTGCAATTATTACACCTGCTGATGTTGGTATATATGGTATTACCGATATGGAACCGTGATTGAATCTTTGGTTTACTTGCAAAGCCTTAAAACATATGAAAATGGTAATTGGTGTTTCTGCAGTACTAGGAAGATTAGAACTTGAAATTTGTACTTGTAGATAGATATAGATACTCTCCCCCCACCCCATAATTGTATTGTTATAGACAAATCTTGAAATACTAACTATGGTTAACACCTGCTGAGACAAAACATGTTAGTAAATATTTCATTTCCTGACTATTAGTCCTTTCTTATAATTTGTGATTCGGATTTTGTCTCACTTCATTACCAGCCTCATTTCTTTCTTTTAAAAACACAGTCTCCAGCTGAGCTAAAATAGCAATTGTCCAGTGGATAGAATTGGCTAGGGGAAGACCTGGGAAGACCTTCAGTATATCTGCTTACTTGAAAGACCCAGATAATCTGCTGCAGAAATAAAAATAGCATTTGAGTTATCCAGAGGAGACAGAGAATGAAGCCACTGGATTATAATACTGCTCATTTGTATGTAAATGTGCTATCTGTCTTCCTGAGTTTGATCCTTAAGATCTTTTTATATGGGAGAGTAAGGGGTGAAAAGCATTCTTAGAATCGATCCAGACAGATACACACGGGTTAGTGCTGTGTGGCTAATCATAATGTCCGTGTTGGGGATTATCTGAAAAAAAATCTACATTCGTAAAGGCCAAACTGGCTGCCCTGGGAGGTTGAAGAACTGCATTTACCAGTACTGAGACTAATGGTCATCTATGACTTTAATCATATAAAAAACTTTAATTTCCTAGAAAATTTCAGTTGTAAAGAAGAATCATGTGGTAAATGCCTGCATTTTTGCTAGTAAACTTTGCCGATTTTCTCTGCATAAACACTGCCTAAATGACTGGAAATATTTTGGTGGAAGGATTTTTTTCATGACTTGGATACAAATTACTTTTTTTTCCTGCAGAAAATTAATGGAAAGAAAGAGTAGGGGTGGGGGAACAGCTCTGCCTTAGAGGCTAAGATTTCAGCCAAGCCTCCAAATAGTTATTTGCATAATTGAGTCTTACAGGAGCTCTGTTCAGTTATCTGAAGTGTGGGCTCCGTTGACTTGATTTCCAGTGCTGTGGACTTTCAACCTGCAGTTCAGTTTGTAATTTTGAAATTTGGTGGCACAGAAATGTACCTAATTACGTCCACACACCTCATTGTGTGGTCTTTATGTTACATTCTGTCTATACCTAAAATGAGATAGACCAAGGGTTTTTAGTTTCCCAGGGTTTCTCTGCTGTCATGATTATCCATCGTGTCACAAGAGAACAGCTTTATATTTTCCTGTAGCAAGAAATAAATGAGGAAACAAAAAGATGGAAAAAAAAACTGCTTATTTGAAAAGAAAGCAAGGATATGAAATCAAGAAATTGAGAATAAATGTTAGAATTAAGGCTATTAGTCAAATGTTCTTCTTCATATTGTAAGAGATGGATAAGAATTTTTCTTCAGACATAAAGACCTTGCCTGTGCATATGGAAACTAGGTTTCTATAAACTCAGAATAACACAGAGTCATGCTTTCTGAAAGGGAACTTGTAGAAGCAGTTTGCAACCAAAAATTGTGCAAATGAGGTCATAAGAAGAAAAAGATTCAATGAGAACATTGTAATCATGACATGAGCTTAGTAGGCAGATAGAAGATTGTAAGTCCCTGAGTACTTACCTACCTGGGCAGTAGGAAAAAGGGACAGGGCAATCAGGTGATGGGAGAAAGGTAGAACGACTCGAAGAACCAAGAGCAGGTTGTGTCTCCTCTTTGGGGTAGTGGTGCATCCAGCTCAGTTGAGCTATACGTTTTTAATAAACTTCTTACATCTTTTTTGTATCTTTGCTTTGAAGACTTTGTCCTCTTTTCACATTCTATTAGTGACCTGGTGTTTCTCACAACATGTATTACAGCTGATTATCAAGATACTACATTTCATAGGTTTTGTCCTTTGGATCTTTTGCCTTCCATGGGACACATTTTTGAGTGGTACAGAATAAGAGAGAAAAGTTGCTATGTTTAGGGCTCTAGACTGCCTTTGATTGGCCCGCAGCCTGCCTCCAGGTGTGTTATGCCATTGGGAAGAACACTTAAGTGTCTGTGCACAGAGCAGGCAGAAGAAGGTGTCCTGCAGGCTCCATCCTGCCATTCCAAAGGACCAGTCTCCACAGCCAGGAAATGTTACTTTCTTTAAGTCTGGGGAGTTTTTTCTGAATTTATATAACATTTGAAAGTTGCATCTAGTACTCTGAAATGGAACTTTATGAGAGGTATTATTTGCAATATTTTCTGGATGCGTTGAATTATACTATTTTGTCTTGTAGCACAGAATACTAAAAACATGTAATTACGCAAATGAGAATGTAAGCACTTTTAAGGGGCTGGCATTTTCTAATACTTGCATTATTTTACATTAGCTTAAAGATACAGCCAACTTTTTTTGCTTTTTACCACTCTTAATCTGTTTAATGGGTGGAATTTTTTATAACTTCCCATGCAGTACTTGGAATACTAAATCCCTACAAATAATGCTTGTTGTTTTGTGAATTGCTTCATATTTAAAGTGGTTATTGACTGTAGAATTTAGTATAAAATTGAGAAACACCATCTGATAAAAATGTCTCAGAGGAAGAAGACATGCTATGTGTATAGTTGTTTTTTTGCCCAGTACAGCCCAGCATCCTGGCCTGTACCAGGACTAGCGTGGCCAGCAAGAGTAGGGAAGTGATGGTGCCTCTGTACTTGGCACTGGTGAGGCCTCACTTCAAGTTCTGTGTTCAGTTCTGGGCCCCTCACTGCAAGAAGGACATTGAAGTGCTGGAACGTGTCCAGAGGAGAGCCACCAAGCTGAGGAGGGGTCTGGAGAACAAGTCCTATGAGGAGAGGCTGAGGGAACTGGGAGTGTTTAGTTTGGAGAAGAGGAAGCTGAGAGTAGACAACATTGCCTTCCACAGCTACCTGAAAGGAGGTTGTAGAGAGGTGGGTTTTGGCCTCTTCTCCCAAGGTAATCATGACAGGACCAGAGGACATAGTCTGAAGTTGTGGCAGGGGACGTTTGGAATTAGATATTAGGAAGTATTACTATCTGGCGAAGGTGTTCAGGCACTGGAACGGCCTCCCCAGTGAAGTGGTGGAGTCACCATCCCTGGAGGTATTATTGAACCGTGTAGATGTGGCACTTCAGGGTTATACTCCAGTGGCCAAGACTGTTGGGTTGGGTGATTTGTTTTGTGGGGTTCAGTTTTTTGTGATTTTTTGGTTTGGTTTTTGTTTTTTTGGTGTGCGTATGATTGGACTTGATGATCTCAGATGTCCCTTCCAACCACGAAAATGCTGTGATTCTGTGATACATTTCACAGTCTGTTGTCTCTTCCATTTATGTGACATCTCCTACTTAATTTCATCTTCCTTTTACCTTCTGGCTAATAGCAATATACCTCAGCATGATGATCATCAACAGCAAAGGTGAAAACAAATATTTCTATTCTTTCCAGCCTTCCAAGTTTAGAACTAAAAATAGAAACTAGTTAATATCTACTGTTTGGATGGGTAACAAGAAAACATGTTTTGGTTAAAAAGGCTGGATAATATACTTCAGTGTTTTTCTGTATTATGTTTTTCTGTAGTATACAAAGATTTTTTGTAGGAATGGTGTTGACAAGTAAAAGAGATAAGCAGGAAGATAATTAGCTCCTGGAATTACTTTATGGATCACTTTTATTTCAGTGAGATTTCAGAGGCTTAAAGCTAAAATATGATGAACTATTTGCAGGATGAAACACATGACACTTAAAAAGCAGCACAGTGAATGCGCGTATTTTGAGTCCATCAAGGCTTGCAATAACATTTTTAATGAACATATCCACCTACTGCTGTTTAATAATTCTGCCATCAGTGCATACCGTTCCTCCTACCTCACTACAAAGTTAGCCTTCTGGATACTGCAGCACAATTTTGTGTTTCCATCCCCACTTAGTTCATCAGGCACTGGAAGATGCTGCCCAGAGAGACTGTGAAGTGTTTGAATACCCTTGCAGAACCCTGAGCGCCCTGCTCCAGCTGACCCTGCTCTGAGCAAGGAGTTGAACTAGATGGTCTTTAGAGGTACCTTCCAACCTCAGCTGCTGCGTGAATGCAATAGCAAAGAGGGATAGCTTTTACTACTACGTGCTGATAATATTGGGACATCCACAGACCGCGACTAGGCTAAGCTAGTACAGTAGCTAAGCTTTTCTGAGGGAATGAGGAGCCCGAAGCTAACTAGGGGATGTATGTGTCAAGGCTGATAATGAAAATGAACAGCTTAGCTGCAGTACAAACCAAATGTAATAGAGAAGTTGATCAAGTAAATTAGCAGCTGCTTCAAGTTTTTGAAAATGAAGAATTGGTGCCAGACTGTCTGTGGCTGCAGTTTTCCACGTACCAGTCAATGGTTTCACCCAAGTGGAAGGTGAGCAAAACAGTTGCTTTAGCATTGCCTTAATGATCAAAGGTTGAGGGGTTTTTTTATTATTATTTTTTCCTTTCTGGAAATCCTGACAGGCAGGATGGCAACAGAAGTGGTGTCTTTCAGCTGGTACCTCTTATTTCCCTGACAGCTACCCCTAGGCAGTAGCATGAGTGGGGAAGCCACCTCTGCAGGGCAGCAGATGGTAGAGGTTTGTTGGTGGCAAAGGTGGGGTGGGAATATGAACTGGGAGAGTTCTGTTTTCAGTAGTTTCCCTCCTCCCTCTCTAGGGTCATGAAGTCACCAGGCAGGAACTGTGAATTTGAGGTTGTTTTCTCTCGGGTTGTTTATTGGCCAGAGGTGCACAGATGTTTGAGTTTAGAAAGGACTCCAGGCTTTGGGGCATCTTTCAGTTATTGTATGCATGAGTTCAGATGGGTATTATATCTTATTAGGAGCTTGGTAGATCAACTGTAGTTTAGCCCATGATTATCATCACTACTACACACCTGCTCCTACTGATTTTCTTGCCTGAATTTAACCTGTGATGGAATTTCATTAGCGCACGTGGATGTTGAAATAAAAAACCTGAGGACAAAGTATGACAAAATGAAACATACCTCCAGGATTAAATAATCAGTTAGAAAATGTTTTGGGGAAAATTAATTTTAAGAGGTAGAGACATAGTTCTATAAATCTTTAGTATTTACATTTTCAGCCATGTAATTCCAAGCCCTGATTGAAGAGATGTAGATAGGTGTCATCATGACTGTAAGACAAGATACAGTGCAGTGCTGCCAATCTAGCAACTGGTTACAGTCAAGAAAAGCAGGCTCTTCCTTCCTCCAGTTGTTTTTTTCTCCTTTTTTTTTTTCTTTTTTTTTTTTTTTTAAATTTATTTTTCATTTCTCATGATTTCCTGCCAGTTTAACCCCTGACATGGGGGTTATGTGAGTGCTAGGAGAAGAGGTGGGATAGGAACTGTTCCTTTCAGATAGGAACTGTTCTTTCAGCCAGTTAGGCTGGCTCAGCGATGTCATTCACATCTAAGGGGACATAATGGACTCTAGGACCTAAGGGTCTGACCAGAAACAATGTTGATAAAAATTTCATCTTGCATCAGAGGTTTGAAAAGCCCTTGTTTTCTGAGATTTCTGTTAACATTTAGATGTCTTGACTTCATAAAATTAAATTTAGAATGTAGAATAAACCGTATGAGGACATTGCTGTAGGAGTATATTCCTTGTTGTGGACCATGTACAGGCACAGAAGTTACAGGCTTGACATTGGCATGCATGTGAGTTGACAATACCCTCTGAATAATACATATGATGGGTATAAGTGGTTTATGCACTGGTGTTGTGTGACTGACATGTACATGATGAGAGGAGAAGAGGTTAGGGCAGCCCCGGGTCAGAAATGCCTTTCTGACTCTGTGGCTTCATGATCTTACACATCAGGAATTGGGAGCGAAAGAGAAGTGCTATGGTGCCCTTTAGGTCATTTTAAAACCTTAATGTTGTATATGTCTGAAGTGAGCTTTGTCAAACATGGTCATGTTAAAGGCTGTTCTGTAACTAGGCTTTTTCTGAGGAGGCTACTGACCTGAGCTGGACCTTCCTTTTGAAGATAGCATAGGAGAGAAGCGAGCAGAATATTACTATTTTTTTTATGTATATATTTTGAAGTACCCCATGATGAAAGATGTTTAATGCTCCTCTCCTTCTAATGTATTTAAGAATGTTTTCACAGATACATAATCCAGTTTGTCTTCTCTTTACTTATTGATTGCATTAGAGAACTGTGTAATTGGTGCTCTTTCAAACTTTCATGAAAAGTAAAAATTGCCCAAGACATTAACAAAGCAGGATTTTCTCTGGAATATTGTCTGGTTTGTGTTTGACTGCAGCTTATCAGAAATAAATAATCAAGAGTTTTATGCACTGAAAAAAAGAATGTCTTCCCTTTTCAGATCTTTTCAGTGTCTTTTATAATCTTTTATAGTAGTATAGAAGGCTTGGCAGTGCTGATATTAAAAAGCATGGATCTTTTAACAATGAAAAATAATAAATATTATTATTTAATTATATATTATAATATTTATTNAATATTTATTAAATAAAATAAATTTTACCATGCCAAAACCAAACCACTCCATATTTGTGTGTGTGAATGTAAAATACATAATTATGTACATGCTTATAATGGAGCAAAGTGGCTACAGTTATTTTCTTTGTGTTTGCTTATATTTCTGGGGAAAAAAACCCACCCTCCACTCTTAGCACCAATATTTGAATGGGATAAGGACTCTTTCTCCTGAGTTTAACCAGATCTGTAACTGTACAGAGTCACAGAATAATCGAGGCTTAAAGGGACCTCTGGAGATTGTCTGATCCAATCCCTCTTCCCAAAGAAGCATCAGCCTGAGGAGACCATGACTGTGTCCAGTCAAGTTCTGAGCATCTCCAAGAATGTGACTCCACAACATCTCTGAGTCCAAATAGCACAGAATGTGGAATAAAATACAGACTATGGGAGAGAAAGTGAGATGAAGAGCCAAGTTTTATGCTCCATGGAAGAATTTATGCACATACTTCACTCTTACTACAGTAAACACGATTTATGTTTGGGTTTGAGTGCAGTAGGGAACTAGAGTCATTAGGAATGTTTATTGTCACGTAATGGTGCTTTTGGTATTCTTTAGAGGTACTAAACCTAGTCACAGAAATAAACCTATTCAGTCACAGAAATCAGATGGACAATTGTAAAATCTGCAGTTTTATTTCATGCCCTTTTATTTTCCTACTGTTAGTGAAAAGGTCTACTACTGTTGGGACCCAGACACAACCACGTGTCCCTGCAGGCTTCAGTCAATTTTATTATTAGTGACTAGGAATATGTTTTAATTTTGGTTACTATAATGTTACAGGGAACTGTAGACATTTCTGATGTTTGCATATGAAGAGGTGTCATTTATTTATAATGTGTGTGGTAATATTTTTTTTTAAAAATGCCATAAGCCTTTTACATAAAGCCTTTGAAAAAGTGATAAGGCTGCAGCAGGCCTGTGCAATAATCTCATCGTCCTTAAATTACTTCTTCCGAAGCCTTGCTTCTCAAGCTGTCATGTGGGATATTTTCATCTATTTTGCTGATGGCATTCACTCTGTCCGCTTCCAGGGCAGCCACAGGCAGACCTCTTTAGAAAAGCAGATGACGAAGTTTATATATAGCATTCCATTTATTCCCGATGAAATCAAATGGCCAGGACTTCAGTTAAAAAGACAAGTTTATTGAGAAACCTCTAAACAGGATAAAAAATGATAACAAATGGTGCTGTGTTCTCCTGCCGGTTACCTTTTCCATTATGGAAAAATTCCCTCTGAAAGAATTCACCACACCCTGTTTATGTAGAGGCGATTCACTTCTTAATTGAAGAGTTTACAAATAGTAAAAAAATACAGGTACACCCCTTGTGGCATTGAACATCAGAGCTGGGATACTGGACATGTAATATTTATCAGGTTTCCCAGTGTTCTTTCCTGAGCAGAAACATGTCACTGGATGTTATTGTTAATTGGGATGAAAGGACAATATTTAATTTTTTAAAATTTTTGTTTGCAATACATATTGAAATTCCATTTCAGTCACTGAATTAGGAGGATAAACCTGAGATTTGTTTCTACCTCTGTGGTCAGCTTCAGCATGTGATGATTACAAAGACCTATGGATCACTATTCCTCATGGGCAAAGCTTTAAACGGAAAGTATAGTTTAACTGCCAATGGCTGCATAGTGCCCATGTGTATAAGATGAGAGATGTTTACACAAATACTGGTGTGGGTAATGTACTTACTGATTATATGCTGTACTTTGCCATCAGAAGATTTAGGATTGCCCCTAGGTCATTAGCTGGAAGAGGTGCTGAAGGTACCTCAGTGTTCCTTCACGGAGTGATTCAGATGCAGTTCAAACCTATGGAATTAGTGTTTGAACAGTCATCATCTATTCACCTCATTAACTGTACTTTTATCTTGAGATGGAAGGGTCTAAATTTGTCTCTTGTAACTGTAATATTGGTAACCTGATTGAATTGTTTGCTTGAAGAGTTTGTTCTTCTAATTGGCTTCTATTATAATTTAATTCTTCAGAGTTCAATTAGTTCTGTAATATGGCTGCATAGTTTAATAATAATTAAAAAACCCTCTCAAACTTAGCATTTGTACAGCTCTGACAATGTTGTGTTCTATCTTGTGTGTTTATTGTCCTTCACTCTTCCACTTTATACCTGCCTGTTTGCCTTTAAGCTAATTTCCCATGCCTCAAGGCTTTTCCCCTGCACTTACTTCATTATGCATTTTTGCAAGGTCACTGGTAGTTTCCACCTGTTCCTTTACTCTTTTCACCTCCCTCTGATGTTAATCTCAAAGTCCCAGTGGATCAAGACAGTTGACTTAGACTTGCAACCAAACTTGGGAGAGCAACTTCCATGATCACGTGCTCGATTGCAATGAGCCTGCCAAACAAACCACAGAGTCATTCATTCAGGAATGACTCCTTGGAATTTATATACTGTTATAGTTGATACAAGTATATATTGCCTGTTATACTCTTTGGAAATGCAGGTGTTTTCCCAAGTATTTCAGATGGCATGGGACTTCCTAATCATGGTTACCTGTGAGGAGGTTTGCAGTGGTTCATGCCATGAACCATCTTCCTGGAATACCCTGGAAAAAAGGTTGAGATGCTGGCTGCTACCTCTCTTCCCAGGCCTTCCTTTAAATTGCCCTGAATTTCTCCTTAGGTCAGGTTAAGATAAAAGCAAATGTGTTCTTGTTTATAAAATTCACATTATACAGTACAGCTCAAAAATGTGAGTGATGTAAAAGAAAGAAAACCACACGATTGTCTGCCTGTTAGATTAAATCAGGATCTTCTTCTTAGCCTGCATGGAGTTGCTCACAGGCTGTTAGAAGCTGATGTCCCCATACCTGGGGAGCCATTTAATTGAGGAGGTCCCGTAGTCTTGGATTGCAGCAGTGGAAAAACTGTTACACCCTGACCATATGTTTTGCTGTTTGCTTGTGTTTCATTTTTAGTTAAATCTCCTTTTCCCTCATTCCTACACTTGCGTGAGAATTACTGATCCATGCTTTATTCAGTTTTAGATGCCTTCTGATCTGTTAAATTGTCTCACATTTTGGAAATAGCAGGATCCCTTTGGCTAGATTTCCTGGGAGGCAGTAGACTGCCTTTTTGGTAGATGATTTCCTATACTTGATTAAACTGGTACTAAAATATTAATTTGCTGTAGAGGAAAACCATGCTTCTTACCTGGTAAGGAAACACAAAAATCGCAGGTTAAAGCTTTTTCCTACTCTGGACCTTGCAAGCATTCCATTCAGCAGCTTCATGCAGATGCGTAAACCAAGATGATGTATGCATTAGTGGCTCTTGAATGAATCTAGATGTGACCGTAGGCCACTTTAGGGTGAAAAAGGGACTGGGATGACTGTCCATAACTTTTTCTTTCTTTAAAGAAACTGTTTACCCTTTCTTCCTCTTTCCTTTTTACTTATTTTCCTGAAAGTTATGGATCTCATATGGTGGCAATGAAAAGCTGTGATCCCAGAAGTAGACTTAGTTTCTTGGTCCAGATGCTGAAGCTTTTCTGATCTAATGATGAGTCATTTCTGATTGTATTAACATATGGCTGGAGCAGCGGGTGATACACTCATATACAAAGTTTTTATGGTGAAGGATACTCCATCTAAACACGAGGAGGAATTTTACTTTGAGGGTGGCAGAGTCCTGGAACAGGCTGCCCAGAGAGGTGGTAGAGTCTTTGTCTCTGGAGACATTCGAAACCCACCTGGACATGTTGCTGTGCAGCCTGCTCTAGGTGGACCTGATTTGGCAGGGGGCTTGGATTAGATGGTCTCTAGAGATCCCTTCCAACCCTATTTATTTCTGTGGTGCTAGGTTTTATCTTACGAACTGAAGACTGTTAGAACTCCACAGTTGGTTTCCAGGGGCCTCACAGGAGACATTCCCTGAAAAATCTGGTGTCTTTGCACAGCTGCATGATTGAATTCAGTAGGTTTGCCCTTTGCACTTTGAATGGAATAATTCTGATATTACTATTTTTAATCTTGTACAAATATTTTGATTTGCCATTGCCTTAACTTTAATAAAGTAGAGCTAATTATAATTCCTTCTTTGCAAGGAACCATTATAATAATTGGGGAGGAAAAAAAAAAAAAGACTACAAAGCATATTGCCACCCTGATCTATAAATACACTATGGAGATGTGAAGTGTCTTGCACAGATCTGTAATCCTTCAGGGTTAAGATTAGCCTTTGATGGGACCAGTCAGTGAAATTGCAGCATGAACAGGTCTTTAAATCTGAGATGGTGAGATTTTAAAACAGATTTTAAAATAGAATTTTAAAATAGAATAGAATAGTGTTTGTAGGAACCATTCTGACTGAAATGTTAAAATCATAATATCAAGTTTATTTTTAACACCTATTTACTGTAGCAACTTTTAGAAAAGCCCCATCTCCTGATGTTTCTTAGCTGTTTGCATGGCTGTGTTGTGTGGTGGTGTTTTGATATGTTCCCCACCTTTGCCTTGTCATTTGGTGCTAGCTTGAAAGAAGATACCTGCGCGCCTTAGAGTTATGTACCTTTGCTGAATTGAGCTCTTTTCGCTCAAAACTAACGTGGTGGGTGAGTGGGTGTTGGTGAAGGAAAGCTGCTGCTGGTCTTGCTGTTCCCTCGGGAGCTATTAATAAGTTTCTAGCTGGAAGTCAAGGAGGACTTCTTCAGGTCAGCAAGTTTTTCCCGCTGTGAACTCCATTGGGGGCTGTCCTACAGTAACCCCAGTCTTATTAAACAGGGCAATGTTGGTGAGCCTCTATTTTGGCCATCAGGAAAAAACATCTCCTTGCTTGAACGATTGCTGTATTTGTTTGTTTATTTTTCAGGCACGCTGTTGAACGGATGCCTGCCTGCCAATGCCTGAATAAATAGCTCAGCAAAAAAGCACCCATATGGTTAATTGTTTAGTTTTGGAAAGGAAGAATCCAGCATTGTTTTTATTTACATGGTGTAAACCCCAAGCCTCTCTACTAACTTTATTGATGTGTCTTTGTACATATTTTTTCTTTCTGAGAGCAAAACACAGACTATAATGTAACAGCAGAAAGGCCCTTCTGAAATAATGTTTCTAAAAGTAATTCAGTTGCACTGAACTGGTCAACTGAGAACTCTTTACATTATATGACAGAGGTTTTGGTTTTGATCTACAACCAGCAAGTGCTGGAAGTTGCTTAATATTTATGCTAGCAAAAGGCAAAGAATAAATCAACAGCTTAATAATGTCCTCCTTTAATTACTTTTTGCTCTCTTTTTGTATTTAATTTTACATTGAATGAAGTGTAATTCAGATGTTGAATAGCTAAATGGATAATTCATGATGGAAAACATTTAAGTGAAAGCAAACATCTTATGTGTGGGCAAATCCAAGCAATATTTTTTTTTAAGCTTGTATATTTTTAGATGATTTACAGTAGGAATATGACAGTGTTCACCAGCTGAGGATATGTCTGTAATACATACACTTCTATCACTGAAACTACACTTGCTGATTGGAGATTTCAGTGTGACTAATAGAAATTATAATTAAGCCATACATCTTCTTGAAAATCTATGATCTCACCATTTTCAAATTATATGAAATAACTGTGGGCCTTGCACACACAAGTCATGCTATGAATTTAGTGTATGTAATCACAGAATTACTGTTAACTAAAGGTTTTCTACCCAGTTCTAATGGTTGTCATCAGTTGAAATTATTTTGCTTAAAATAAAGCAGTAGGGTAATTCAACCAGGTGTTTAAATGTTTGTGACAGTCCACAAGTGACAGCTAGGACCGCTCACAAGGTAGTTCTTCTCATATGGGTATTTACTGAGTTCTCCCTTTGGAATAAAATTTTCTTGAATTATTTTGTTATATGATATTTTTATATTGGCTGCTTACTAGATAGGAACTGCTGAGGAAGAATATGATTCAAAGCCTCCGATTTCTTAGCACTCAGCAGGAGCACAGTCTAGAAAAAGAACTTGTCAGATACAGTAGATGATGTAACTGCATCAAATACTTAACCTGCATTGGGATCATTAAATTGATTTTTCAAAACCGCTTCTTTCTCTCCACCAAACTTTTCTAAGCAAAGAGGGGTCCTTGCTTTTTTTCTCCTTCCCTTCTCAAGATCTGGTTGTTAACCTATCTGGAAGACAAAGCTAATTAGTTTTACTTTCAGAAGGTTTTACTGTTAGATAATTTTAAAATTAATGTATCTAAAGACAAACAGTTTTACAGTAAAAGCGTGTCAACCAGATGCTGATACTGCTATGGAAAATTCACTGAATATAATCCAGAGAAATCTGTTTTGGTACAGTTGTTTCTTCCCCACTGCCAGAACCTTGTCCAACCTTGCTCTAGTCTCCTTTCATCCTCTTCCTAGTGTTCTTGTGAAGAACCATCCCTCAATCATTTCTTTTTTTTTCCCTGTTGCCAGTTCTCACTCCCAACCTTTCCAATAGACTTTCCATTTCGGACTCCCTTTCAGCTATACCCTGCCTCATCTTCCAATCTCTTCACCCAGACGAATTCAATTTTCTCCCCTTCACCCCAGCTCTTCTCCACAAATACCTCCTCTGCTCTCCCCTCCCATTCGTTTGTCCGTCCACACCACTTCGTTCTTTTCTGTGCTCCCTGTTTTTCTTATTCCCACATGCAACGCTGAAGCAACCAAAGTGGAAACAGTTCAACCTCATCCCCATAGCATCAGGCACCGTTGCACCCAGCCATGTTGTGGGATGGATGCACATGTAATTGGACCAGCACAAGGAGAGAAGGGAAGGGAAGATACTCAATAAGGAAGAAATCTTCAAAGATCTAACTGCTAAAACTTAAAATGTCTCTCTCAGATTTCAAGGAGTTATAAATTGTTCAAATAACAGACTTGGGGAATAAAGAGACAGAAATCCCTATTCCACAATACAGAGATAAGAGAAGTATTCAAAGAAAAAAGACCCCGATCATCCTGAGCTAGATAAACAACTTATAAAAATTTCGGCCCAAGTGGTTCCAGCTGACAAACTCAGAGGCTCTGTAAAACACAACCTCCTAATCAGGGCTGTCAGAAAACCTCAGTAACAGGCAGAGCTTTTACCTAAGAGAATACTGTGCTGCTTTACCCATGACATTCAGATATAATTCCTCTCCCAGCAAAATCTACTCTGTTAACCCTACCCATGCTTACTCCAAGGAGCAGTAGAGGGCATGTCTATTGTGCCCTCTCCTCTGTGATGCACGCGCAGGACAGTTTAGATAGAAAAGGGCTAAGGAAGTTTAACCATAGTGTAAAAAAGCAGAAGATAACAGTACTGAAACCCACGGCCTGCTATAGCTATGATAAACCCTGCATTCACAAGTCTCTTGTCACCAAATACCTACAAAGCCCACCAGTAAAATGTCTCAGCGCTGGGTAGAGGTGGGGATCTAGGGGGACAGCAGGCCTCTAACATATTGGGTTGCTCTGTTAGCTCACATGGCAGAGATGGGAGATCGACAGGCAAGTGCCATTAAGGTAGGAAAATAGGTGTTCAGGGTTATAAAAATGGGAGAATTTCGATGGTTCTTTTGACCCCTGTCACTTACAAGAATCTGAAAGTACCAAAGCAGAATTACCACTGTGTTACTCACTTGGTGCCATTTAAATGTCAGTGTTTGCTCTCCGTTGCTGGTCAACAGTGTCGGATCTTCCTCATTCTCTCTGTACAGTTAATGTAGGAACCCAGCACTCTGGTGTTTTGGGACTCCAGATGCAAGGTTTTAATCCCAAGTCTGCCACTCACAGGCTGTATGATCTTGGGCTAGTTAGTTCACCTTAATGTGCTTTGTTTTCGCCATCAATAATTTGAGGATAGTGATTTCTAACTACCTTTTGTAAAGGCTGTTGAGCTCTCTTGAGTGCCACAGTTCACACAAGAGCTGATAGCTGCTGGTCGTCTTATTTATAATGGTTTCTCTTTTTGTCTGACTTGGTGATTGTTTCTTTTATCTCCTTGGATCATTGTGTGACTGTAGTGGGACAGAAATTGAGAAGAAAGAAAGGAACTGCTGGAGATGATAGGTACCGTGTAACAGGGACGGCTTTCTGTTATCCAGCCCCACTGCTCAGCCGACACTGGATGCGTTTGTGTCTGCAGCCAGAGTGACTCAAACTTGGTAGAGAGTCGTTTCAAAGACATGCAGGCCTCCCTAATGACACTCAGTTTATATGAAATCATTTTGAAGGATCTGGCTTAATAATTGTGAGTGACTTGGAGCCCGCTGCTGAGTGCGGGTTTTGTAGCTGGTGTGACAGTGCCACTTGTGCCGTGATCGGGCAGTGCCACAGGGACACGGCAGGGCAAGAGATGGGGCTGGGAAAGGAGAAACTGCAGAATAGCACTTTTATTTTCATACATTGTTATGTGGATGCCGTTGGAACTTCATATAGTTCTTCGCTTGAACAAGGTAGCGTTTTTATTTCATGTTTATTCTTGTTCTTCTTATTAGACAAAGCTCTTGTTGATCAGAGGGAAAGCCTCAGTGCTGTTGCCAGAAATGGCCCAGATGTTGGTTTATAGTGTCTTATCCATATCTATGAATTTGGACTTGAATTCAAACGAGACTCTGTTTTGATGTCAGGTATCTAGCATTGAGAAGCAATTGCGTTTCAGTGGTTTGTGTGTTAGATTTAGGACAATTGTTACATATATCTCAGACCCGTGTCATTCTGTCAAAATTGTCATTGAGGAACACGCTCGGGTCAGAAAGTTTTTGCTACGTCTTACTGTTAGAGGAGAAGATGCTCTCATATGTGGCATAGAGATCAAGAAAACATCTCATTTGCTACTGGTTTTTGAAGTAGAAATCGGTGCATTGCCTCATCCACAGGAGTCTGTGAAAGCAGTCAGGCTCGAAAGGCAGTTGGCGGAGGAAAGTGCAGAGTTAATTCTTTCAAGCTCTTGCTGTAACATCACCTCTCCAACTAGATTAAGATCTTTCCTTCTTTCATGCTTTTTTTTATTGCTGTTTTTGTTCTTGAGGTTTAATGTTCGTGAGAGCGAGCCCGGCTGGAAGCCAGCAGGCTGTAGGCTGGCTCTGCAGCCCAGTATCCACGCTCTTGCTTTGCTTCCAGAAGTTATTGCAAGTTTGGTCCTCAACCAAACCTCCCAACTCTGCTGAGAGGTTGATACAAGAGCAGATTTAAGCTCTTAGGTGTTCTTTTCGGTAACAAGCCCAATTCAACTGGTTTCAAAAAGCCAGGTAGTTTTGAATCTTAGAGGCTGATATCCTTCTTGACAGCACTGTTTCTTTCAACCTCTTTCTTTGGTAGTTTCTTTCCTAGCTCCTCTTCTGTAACCTGTCCTTGTAAGATAACACAAGCCAAGAGTTGGATAAAAGTATTATGACCTTCTTTTGTCTTAAATCTGAGTGAAAAGGTACAGGTACTGAATTTTTTAAGGGAAAGGAAAGTTCCACAAAACATTATATTGGAAACATATTAATTAAATCACATTTTCTGTTGCATTTCCCCATAGGATTTCATTACTTTGAGAGGCCTGTTTTCTATGTGCTGAGTGATGCAGTGCTTTCTTATAAGCCTGGTTCTCTGGCTTGTCCACATTTCTTACAATGTGCCTGCAGTTACGCTTAGGAGTCTTCAATATTTCCCTAGCAATTTGGTGTGCTCGCTTTTATCATATATATCTATTGTCATAGTACCTGCCTCAATGCAGTGCAGGTTGAAAATAGTCCCTAAGGCACTCCAAATTTTTCAGTCCAGTACTGTAGAATGGCCTTCTTTGTGCACTGACCACTCATTACAAAAACATTTTCTTTGGATCACCTCCTCTCATCTATTTTGAGAAAAGAGAAGGCGGTTGTAATTCCTGAATGCTATTGATGGCTCCCGAGTTGAGAACTTCTGTCTTAAAGTAACTACTTCTAGTGACATTTCGGTGCACTGCCACAGGAGCACTGCGTTGTCTGTAACTGTCATTATCTGTTCATGAAATACCTTGAGTAGTGAATAAAATACAGTGTTCCTAAGCTGTGGGTAATACTACACAGTGGTGATATGAAGCGGACACCAAAGCATGGCCAGTGAATGCTTCAAGAGCAGAGGATGTCATTTGAAAGGATGGTTTAACTGCTATGGATTTGTTTTAGCAAGAGGAAAACACAAAGGTTAATGAAGTAATCTTAGTCTGTGAGCTGTGGAAGCCTTTTAATCTTTCTGTTCTTGGGAACAGCATTGCTGTCCCTTCAGCCTAGACTGTACACTAAATAGCGACTCTTTGAGACTAAATATTTTTTGTCAATTTTACCCTTATTTCTGGAGTTCTGTTCTCATTTTGCAAGGTAGTGATAGCTCCCTGCGAAAACGTAAGAATTAATTAGATCCCACATCCAGGGAGTTAGGTTCTGGACTCTCAGATTCACCAGAAATGGTCAAAAGTATTATGTAGACTTCAAATGCTTGGGCAGGGATGAGTCTCAAATGAGAGCCTTGTTGAATAGTGAGAGTATGCACAGCTTCAGTCTTAGAGCAGTTTGGATTTAGCTCACAGAAAACCAAATTGGAAGAAAATCTCTTTACTGTGGATGAATTATCATATCCTCTAGATTCGCGTTCTTGCTGAGTGGGTGGGTAAGTTAGCCTGGAACACTTAGCTGCCCAAAAAGAAAGTTTTTTTTGGGACTCGCTTGTGGAGTATATATTTCTGGCCTTCAACCATTTTTAATGCACTTCACATGAGAGTTGTGCATTATGTATAGTGACTGTGGGAGATGGAAAGAGTACTGTGGAAGAAAGAAAAATAAACCTTTCAATCATGAATTCTGTTTTTGACTTTAATGACAATTTGAGGCAAGATGCCAATGATTTCGCACCCAAAATAGAAGTGCTAAAATCCCCCCAAATTCAGCAGTCTCACTCATGATCTGAATATTTTCTCAAATTATTGTTAGGAAGCAAAGCAGAGAGTTTTGAGGCATGTGTCAGCCTCATGATGAGAAGAGCAGATCATCATCTTTTAACTCAGAAATGTCTTCCTGCTGCTTCGAATAAGCTTTAGTGGCCAGAGATGACCTCTTTGTTTAGATGTTGTCAAGGTTACTGGGCTGTAAAAACAAACTGGCAGATGTCTGGGGTTTTGTGTTCCCCAGTGCTGGGTGCTCCACGCTGTGGGCCGTACATCAGCAATGGGCTGCTTCTTGGCTGGGGGTGAGGCATGCTGAAAGCTCCCCCAGAAGGCACCCAGCTTTTGTAGCTCTGCAGTGCTGTAGTCTTTCTTCAGCAAGTCAGATGAAACTCATGTAGGAGTTGAGCTGCGTTGGGCACATGAGGCCATCACCATCAGATGAACACACTCCACTGTGCTGCCATGGTTTGTTTCCATCACTGCAGGGCTTCCAAAGGGGCACGAATGCAGTTTCACAGACAGCCTTTCGATATCAGAACTTATTCAAAAAGTTTATTTTCCTGCACCATAGCTCAGCAAAACTTGGTCATTGCTGGAGATAATTTCTGTGATTTGATTTACCATGTGGCCACTCTTACAGTTGCATTGATAGGACAAGGGGTAATGGTTTTAAACTGGAAGAGGGGAGATTTAGATTGGATATTAGGAAAAAATTCTTTACTGTGAGGGTGGTGAGGCACTGGAACAGGCTGCCCAGGGAGGTTGTGGATGCCCCATCCCTGGAAGTATTTAAGGCCAGGCTGGATGGGGCTTTGAGCAACCTGCTCTGGTGGGAGGTGTCTCTGCCCACGGCAAGGGGGTTGTAACATGATGATCTTCAAGGTCCTTTCCAACTCTAACCATTCTATGATTGGCGCAAACGAAGGACCAGTAAGATGGGAACCAGGCGTGGGAACAAGCAGCTGAGGTAGGAGCTTTGCTGCTGAAGATGATTTATACAGCAGCTCTTCCCCACTCTCCTACAAAGCATGGCACTTGGCAGATGTGACTCAGCCAACCTGGGAGTGTTTGTGTAGATCCTAAACGCTGCACTGGCCCTGCTCAACAGTCCTCAGTTTTGGTTGAAAGCCTACGTCAATTCATACCTTTTCTCACACGGCTCGTTTCACTTGCAGCTGAGCCACGTTCATGCAGTTTAGTGCTGTGGTAAGAATTGCTTGAAGAGTCACAGCCTTGTTGTTTAGAAAACCAGATTATTGCTTAGTGCGACTGTCAAGCCAGGTTACTTTTAAGGGAAGGTGATGTCCTGTATTGTTAAAGCAAGTCAAATTTCATTTATTTTGAGCCTGGTTACAGAGTAGCCTAGTAAATACCTAGTGTTCAACCTAGGTAACATGGAATGTAAAGGCTTCTCAGCAATAAAAGGATCAAACAACATGGGGCTTTTGGGGTACTTTTTGTACATGTACTTTTACCATACTCGTTCTTCACCTGTGGCTGCCAGAAGGGTCAGTTTTCATATTTGGAGAGTCATGTGTATAGGCGCTGTGTACACATGATGGTAAAGAGTAAGAGACAGTGATTCCACCTGAATCTGTTGCAGAGCTATTATCATAGAATCATAGAATGGTTAGAGTTGGAAGGGACCTTAAAGATCATCGAGTTCCAACCCCCCTGCCATGGGCAGGGACACCTCCCACCAGACCAGGTTGCTCAAAGCCCCATCCAGCCTGGTCCTGAACACTTCCAGGGATGGGGCATCCACAATTTCTCTGGACAACCTGTTCCAGTGTCTCACCACCATGTTAACTCTCCTTGTCTTGTAGGAAAAGATGGGAGACCAAGGGTCCAAAGGGATCATTTCATTAATTGTCTTGTGTTTGATAGTTAAGGTTTATAGTGTTATTGTGTTTACACAAATATTCAGAAGTCATGTCTCAGACCCCAAATTTATGAATTTGATGTAAAAATATTACAGGTTTTCAATTTTTTGTCTTTTCAACTGTTAATGTTTGTGATTCTACTCTTCTATGCAGAAAAATACATGATTTTTTTGTGTGTGTTAAACTATAAATGAGATTACTTTGTCACCTTATGGTGTGCTTTAAGATCTAACAAACAGGGAGCAAGTTACAGTAAAAGTGATCCCTTACAGAAGCCTGTTCACCAGGAGCATTTTTTCTCTGTAGTCCAGTAAGTGAGAGAAGTGGAGGAGAACAAATTTGGCAGTTCCCCTGTCCACAGCAGATCCTAGACAGTGCTTCTGCCCTGAGATCCTGCAGTTGGGATCCAGTAACCAAACAGTCTTTCCACCTTGCCTGGAGAGAAGAAAACCACCGCCTTCAGAAGGTGCTCAGCTGTAGGATTCTTAAAGTAAAGTAAACCTATAAGATAATCTTACAACAGGTAAAAATGGACCCCAGAAGACCAAAATGCTGGTAGTCGATCACATAGCTGAAGGAATAGGAAGAGAGGGTGCTTTCAGTGAATGAGAAGCTGGAAATTGGTGAGACAACTGGTGGACCTGCTGGGTGGACTGCTATGCACAAAGGGAGCAATTAAGGAAAGCCTAATATTGCAGAGATGTTCAGTTCGTTACTAATACCAGTCCTTACTGCAGACATGCATCCAGATTTGTTGAGAGCTCAAGCATGAGATGGCTGAGGTGTAGAAGTATGTGCAGTTTTATTAGAAATAACGTAACAAGAATGTGGAACTAAATGTGTTAGAAGGTTCTAGGAAGCATCTGGAGAATTACAGCCCAGTAAGCCTAGACTGGTAGTCGGTAAATTAACTGAGATAATAGTTACTTGACAGGTCACAATTCATAGATTGCAGCCATCAAGATTGCACAGAAGAAAATGGTGTCATGCCAAACTGAAGGGGAGGGAGGTGTTTGGGCAGATGGAAAATCATTTGATTTAACTGCTGAAAGCTTTTAGAAAGCTTCAGTGTCCTTCACAGATGGTTATTAAGAAACACAGTGCTGCTAAGATGAGAGTCGATTTGCTGGCACGACTCAGAACCTGTATTAGAGGCAAAAGCAAAAGGGATGTTAACCAGTTAGATGTTCTAACAGTGATTTAACAGTGTTAAATCCCCACTTTAAACTGGTGGAGACAGTTCCTTTCTGACAGTCATGAAGCAGCACTGGTGTGGGATCTTGCTTGCCCTGATAGCCCTGCTGAAAGGCAGTAATGGTAAGTGTCTAAATGGTGTCTGATTCCAGAGCATGGAATGCTATGAGACTATCAGTCCTACACCCCTCCATGGAGAGCTCTGTTTAGGAAAGACTTGGACCTGAGAATAGCAAGCTGACTTGAAAAATACAGTAGTAAAAGAAAAAATCCCAGTAATTTTGAAAACATGCCATTAAGAATAGGAAAAGTAATAAAGAATACTGTGGAGAATGTTACTAAAAGTAAAAACCAATATATCAAGAACACCCTCATCTCACCTCCAAAATAGCTTTCGAGAGTTAGTGGGAGTTCTGGGAACACGAGATGAAGCTGAAAAAGGATTGGGGAAATCTCAGTTGCAGAGAGTGGCTGAAGAAAATTGTGACTGTTTACCTTAGAAAGCAGATGAGTCAGTGAAGAGACGTGCTAAAACTGTATAAACCAGTAAATGGTGTTAGAGAAAGGAGATTGGGGTACTTTCTGTTTTCGTTGTCTTAAAGCACTAAAGGATATTTAAAGGAATCAGGTTTCAAATTCCAAAACTGATAAAAGGGAATTCCTGTTCTGATCTATGATTAAATTATTAAAGTCACTATGGCAATAAGTTGTTAGGCTGAAGAATTTAACAAGGTTTTTAAAAGGTTATTTTAATGGTTATCAGAAATATTTACAGCTGCCATAATCCATGCTGACAAATTTGAAGGGAATATTATGCCTTATGCTTGAGATTTTAAGACAATCTCTAGCTGCTAGGGCTATCTTTCTGTTCTTTTGCTGGTTTTTCTTCATTCCTAATGTAAAGTGTAGGTAAGACTTTAGTGGTGTAATTCATATAATATTCCTATACAAGGTGAGAAATTACTTCTGATTCTCAGGAACATCCTAAAGACCTTGAATTGGGTGGGTGGTGAGTGACACCTGAATTCAGAGGAGCCGGCCTCTGCTGCACAGTCTGTTTGAGGAACTGGCTCAACACAGTAGCCAAGGGGATAGTAAGGGTGGTTCTCAGCATCTCCTGGAGTCACCAAGATCAGTGCCTGAACAGAAGTCTGCAGGTACGAGATTCCAGACATGTAATAAGGTCAGGAACTGATGCAATTGTAAATTTGCATAGAAGGTGTTGAATTGTTTATGTGTGAATAAGTATATGTGAATTACGGACGTGAGTAAAAGTTCTTGATCTCTTAAAAATGCCCTTAAAGCAGAAGCATTTTCTGCACTTGTGTTCTGGAGTTCATTTCACTTTCAGTGAAGGCATGATGTAAGCAACTGTTGTTGTTACCTGATGTCTTCAGTGAAACTGTTAAATAGGCAAAACTAAACTAGGGAAATTTTTTTTGTCTCCCTACAAAAGCACATCCAGTGCAGTTCCAGATATGCATGGGAGTAGATGATATGTACGTGATATGTATGTGGATACACGGTGATGAGCAGTTCATCATTTTTGTTAAGGTTTCAGTTGTATTAAATTTTATTCATCCCTAAATGAATTTGACTTGGACGCTTGCCAGACATCAGACGGTCAGTTCATGTAGTCCTGCCATTCTACCCGATAGTAACTGCCTCAGGAGTTGTACTTGCCAAGTCTTACAAGCGTGTCCATCTCAGTGCTGCTGGACCACTATTCTCTGAGTTCTACCTCTTTTTAGGTGACATGATATTTTAGGATAATTCCAAAATCCCCAAACCGATAATTAACAATGTTGTCTGCAGATCTTAAAGGTATGAGATAGATATTTGAAAGGACTTTTGAAATCAAACCCTCTTGAGAAATGAAAGCTCTATGTGCAAAAAGGAAAATAATTTCTGCTTAATTGCCACAAGATAAGGTAATTCCAAAATGTTAATGGAAAATGTTGGCCTTCAAATGGCAAGCATAACACAAACCTGCCGACTGTAATCAGTAAAATGGTGTGAAAAAAACCCACCCGCCTTGAGAGTTTTAGGGAATCAATGGGTAATAAATTGTGTGTATGCTGATGCAGTAATAGTAACAGAATTTTAGAGAGGAAAAAAAAAAAAAAAAAGCTAGCATGACTTCTGTTTAAAGTAGTGTTAACTAAGTGGATCATAAATGCAAATGAAACTATTAACTCCAGATGACTGGCTCCTAGTTACAGTATCTCAGTTATCGTGGTTCCACTGCATAACAACAGACTCTACAGTGCATGAGTCTGCATCACATGGTTTTATTTTTAGTGCTGATAAATCTAATATTTCAAGATCATGTGAGAGTGGGAGTCAGGCTGGGCTCTGGGGGTTGCTCAGTAGCTGCCTCTTTTGCACTCTCTCGTTCTCAGCTTAGAGACACTGTCCAGGACTCCCCAGCTTGTGCTCATCCCCCTCAACAAAGGTGTCAGCTTCAGCAAACGATGTGTTGAGATCAAAATAATTTTTTAGAGGCTGAATTTGAGATCTGATGATGCACATAGTGTCAGGCAGGATGGGAGCATGGCAGGGTACCCCACCATGGTCCATACAAAGCACAGGCAAGTGTCAGCATCCTGGATAACACAGACGTAAGAGGGTACAACATCATTTTGTTGGTATTTTCTACAGAAATGTACTTAGAATTAATCACCATATAGCAATGGTAGCAAAATTGGATATATCTGCAAGAATGTAGTGGACACTGAGATGGTGCTTTGCTAAAAAGCTTCTGGCCACTGGGCTGTATAGATGGACCACAGAGCAGGAGGAGGAGGCAGAGATTGTCACAAGCCACGTGTCCACCTTCCAGCTGAGGATGTGGGACAGCGGATGGTTGAGGAAGCTGGTGGATCAGAGCTGCAGCTGTGAGATCTCTGCCCTCCACTGTTCAGAGATGCTTAGATGGAGCCTTCTCAGCTCCGATTCATCTCCTGCCCTGTGTTAGCTAAGCTTGGTTATGAGTCAGCTCACTGGGTCTCCTTCACTCCTGCATCTAAACATTGTGCTACTTGGTGGTCCATGTGGTATCTTTGAGTCCTCCACAGAGTAGGCATTGGTACTATGTAGATGACTTTTCTTGATGAAAATCACTCTTTTTTGTATCTCAGATCACATTTCTGACTTAATGCTCTTGATCTGTTGCCCTAGCCCTACATCTGCCTTTTTTTGGAGAAAAGGAGACACTCTGATTTCCCTATTGTTATATGGTGCATTAAGAACCACTTAACACAGTTATGAAGATCACTAGCTGCTTAATAATACAAATGAACAGTTGCCAAATTGAGCTGTTTGATCATCAGGCTAGTGATGTCACCGCTTTGTTACTAAAGGTTTCTGAAAAAGTGAATGACTCTTAGACTTTTTCACTCTGCCCACAGTTCTCTACGAAGACATACCCTGAAAAAGCCAGCAGACTAACATTTCAAAGGGAAATGAGCGCACACAGAGCAAAACTTACTGGGAATGACTGATTGCTTGCAGAGCTGTGTGCAGACATGAAAATAGGGTCCTGCACCTGGGATGTGGCAATCCCAGGCACAAGTACAGGTTGGGCAGAGAATGGCTGGAGAGCAGCCCTGAGGAGAAGGACTTGGGAGTGCTCATGGATGAGAAG
>VZRU01012150.1:89662-146170 GCA_013398155.1 Pedionomus torquatus
CAGGGATGGTGACTCCACCACCTCCCTGGGCAGGCCGTTCCAGTGCCTGACCACCCTCACCAGGAAGTAACACTTCCTAATATCTAATCTAAATCTCCCCTGCCACAACTTCAGACCATGTCCTCTGGTCCTGTCATGATTCCCTTGGGAGAAGAGGCCAACACCCACCTCTCTACAACCTCCTTTCAGGTAGCTGTAGAGGGCAAGGAGGTCTCCCCTCATCCTCCTCTTTTCCAAACTAAACATGCTCAGTTCCCTCAGCCTTTCCTCATAGGACTTGTTCTCTAGACCCCTCACCAGGTTGGTGAGTCTCCTCTGGACACGTTCCAGCACTTCATTTGAGATTTGTGGAAATGGCCCCCAGAGGAATGATTCTATGATTCGCTGGGTCCATCTCAGCAATTACACAGTTGCCTCAATAGCTGCCCCAGATGCCACTATCTGAACGAAGCAGACATTAACCTACTCAGGGGCAACTGGCAGGTTGGAAAGGGTAGAAGTTAAAGCAGGAATCCTACCTTTGCACAGTAACACAGTGGAATCTCATTATTCTCACAAAAGAATAAGAGACACACGGTCTCTGTGAGTCACGCAAAGACAGTCCAGGCAGTCCAATAAAGATTATACAAATGCTTTCTTTTCTCAGTTTCTGTGACTAATTTACAGTCACCGATACTCCTCAGATGGCCAGAAACCTTCTACAATTGCATGTAGCTTAAACACAGGTCTTACAGGATAACAATAGTCAAGTGTTTCATCGGGAATTTGGGATCTCAAAGTAGTCCCACTCCAGTGGTGAAATGCCCACCTATACCATTTATCTCCATTCTGCTTGTGCACTAATATAATTAGTGCACAATAATTATAATTATATCATAATATATATTGGTATTATTATATCTATAATATAATAATAATAGTATATAATATAATAATAATTATATTATTGCACAGCTATTATCACCTGGGAAATGTTAATAGATTTAAAGAGCTGATCTGTGTTCTTACTGAAGTTTGGATCATTTTTGCTTCCTTGTATTTGGAAAAAATAGTTAAGGTTGAAGTATTTTGACTGTCAGAAATATAATGACTTATGATATAAAAGCCTGATCAATGCTTTTTGGCACTTACTTCTCAATTTTGAGGTCTTTTTTGTTTACATTGCTGACCAAAATCAAATTTTACTGGAGTTCTTAAAGAGTGAAGTTCATCTCCATGGAGAGGGCTTGCACAAAGCCTGTGCTGCAGTCAGGTCGTGTCTGGGACTTGGAGACTGTTACAGTGGTTTCAGCTTTGGTGGTGCAAGCTAAGTTATAGTCTATACTGCCAAATCATCAAGAGAATCCTTGGCTGGCTTCTGATTAGAAAGTCTCTGCCACAAATGCTGCTGGTGGTGCTCAGAAACCTGGAATAAAGTTACTTAATTGCCGTCGTGTATGAGTTTGAATATCTGATGAGTGAAAAATTCTCTGTTAACCTTAGTATACTTGTTATAGACAAACTTAGTATACTTGGTACGGGCAGGTCCTCAGCATGGGGTCATGAGACAACATTATTTTTCTGACACTTCTCAGAATAAACTCCCAAAGGTGAAGAACTTGTGTTGCCTCTTTTCTCTGTAAACAGCACAAAAACTTTTTAAAAAATATTATATTACATTTTATGTGTTTCCTTTGAAGTTTCCTAGCTGTGCAAGTGGTTTCTTTTCCTTGAATAATGTTCTTATGCATGCATATATAAAGTTGTAGTATTATACAGTTAAAATGGTATTTTGCTGTTATATTAACAGGTGGTTAGGAATTTTTAACCACTGAATTGGGAAGATCAATTATAAGGGACTGTGCCTCTTAGTCACTTCACTGACTTTTTCTAGCACTTCATTAGCCTGGGGGTTTTCCCAAAGAAGGTAGCATTTACCAGATGGAAAGATATTACAGAATTCCTAACTAGTTGCTGATGAGAAAGCAGAGCCAGAGCTAGTTCATTCTGAGTAGGAAGGGTTTTCAATAATGTTTATCATTACCCTGTCTCCTCTGGGTTGTTGTTGTTTGGGTTTTTTTGTAATTATTTGGTGATCCATCATTTTGGGTATAATACATGGTTCCAAACAGTATTTCGTCCTTGATTGCATATCTATAAAAAGAAGAGACAGAATAAAAGCCATAGGCTCTGCTACAGGGTGCCTGTGTCTCTGCATCCAATATTTTTCTGAATTTTTAGCCAGGAAAAAAAGACAGAATTTTAGATCAGGCTTCTATGGGGTGTGTTGGTTGTTCCTTCCTTCCCCCCCCCTCCCCCCCTTGGAAGTTCTAACACAGATGTTTTTTAATTCCTTTATGGTGGTGGATGTCGGTGTTACACTTATTTTTAAGTCTTGAGGTTCATTTACACTGAGTTTCTTTTACACCACCCAAAAGTAAATGTGTAGGTTGTAAAATGGTCCTGACTTATACCATCTGTAACGTAATTTTGCCAGACCTTAGTGAAACAATCATTAGGCTCATGTACTTTTAATTTACTGGAGGCTAGATACCAGAGTTTTAAGTCTGGTGCTTTTTTTTTAATTCTGGGAAAGTATTTGACCGTAGATGCTCGAACCCAAGGAATTACGAGCTCTGCAGAGTTATTGCATGTGTCTTAATTTTAACAGCAACGAACCTTTCCTAATGGTGCTCAGCAGTGATTTGCTAGAGAGAGGAGGAACTATTTCACTCTGGGTATTTCAGTCTTAAGGCAAAACAGTTCTTCATCTTTAGCTGGAATAGTCGTCTCTCTTTATTATGGTGTTTTTATCTCTACGGAAACTAGAACAAAGTGAAATCTTTGTTCTTATAAAGGAAAGTGATGAAAGTGCTATTTTATCCTTTGCTCATCCTTATGATCATTCAGTTTTGGTTTATTTTTGGGAGCTGGGGCTTGCCTCTGCACTTCTAGGGAGTACATACGGGCAATTAAGCAGAAGTTTCTTGCAGGAATGCCTAGGGACAAGAAGACGGTTTATAAGGGACAGTGGTAGTAATGTATGTGCTATAAAGGAGTTTCCCTCTCTAGAAGTGAGCATGGCATAACTGTAAGAAAGATTTTTCTGTGGAAACAGTTGTCCTTTATGTGAAAGAGCTTTTAGTACTTAAGCATCCTTGTGAAAGGGAAGGGAAACAAAAGCAGACCATATACCTGGTAACTGTCACTCCATTGTCTGTGAGATGGGAGATGAGCAGACTTCCACCCATTTCCCTACTACATAGTGTGCAGATACCTTGTGCGTATATGTGTGGTTGACTACAGGCCCTCACTCTTTTCGTGCCTTAATTCTTTGCCTTCAGATTATACTCCTCCTCTACTCTGCACTCATGAGACCCCACCTAGAGTAATGTGTCCAGCTCTGGAGTCCTCAACATAGAAAGGACACGAACCTGTTGGAATGGGTCCAGTGGAGGGCCATGAGGGGTCAGAGGGATGGAGCACCTTTCCTATGAAGAACAGGTGGGGCTGTTCAGCCTGGAGAAGAGAAGGCTTTAGGGAGGCCTCATAGCAGCAAGGGGGCCTACAGGAGAGATGGGGAGGGACTCTTCATCAGGGAGTGGAGCCATAGCACAAGGGGGAATGGTTTTAAACTGAAAGAGGGGAGATTTAAGTTAGATATTGGGAAGAAATGCTTTCCTGTGAGGGTGGTGAGGCACTGGAACATGTTGCCCAGAGAAGCTGTGGCTGCCCCATCCCTGGAAGTGTTCAAGGCCAGGCTGGATGGGGCTTTGAGCCACCTGGTCTAGTGGGAGGTGTCCCTGCCCATGGCAGGGGGGTTGGAACTGGATGATCTTTAAGGTCCCTTTCAACTCTAACCATTCTATGATTCTGTATCTAGCTATTTTATTTAAAGAGCCCCTGAATAGTTAAGAAACTTATTCACGTGAGAACTGGTAGCCAGACACCAACATCTTGTCATCCAGGTTAGGTTCGTATGGCCTGTCATTTCTGTTTCTCGTGTGCAACTTCCAGTTTTGACAGGCAACCTGTCAGAGATCCTCAGCTGCGTAAACACATTTATTCGGTATACCTTGGATATAGCTAATTTCTGTTTTTTCTTGTTGCCCCCTACAACTGTAGTTCTTTGAAGCCACGATTAAATATGATGATTCTAAAGTGAAAATAATTCCTTCAGAACTGGCTCTGTGAGCCGCTCTGTTTGGAGGAGCACAACATTTCTTGATTGGTGAGGGGAATTGGAGATGCTTTCCTCTAAGGTGGCTGATCAGATGGCATATTTTGTGTTCTGTGAACGTATAAAATGGTTACATGGCAAATGCTGGGCATCAATAGACTTTGGGGGTGTATTTTGTAAAATGAAGTGTACGACTTAGGAACGTAAAGAGATTTGTTAAGCTTTAGAGCCTTTCTGAGTTCTTGTCTTGGCAGTTTACTATCAAGGCTCCTAAATGTATTCAGTGAGATGTTGACAGTCTAAGTATTTTTAAGACTTACACTTACTCACACTAAGTACAATCCCTCCTCGAAGTAGCTATCAAAACAAGTTTTTCTCGCAGTTGCCTATTTACCAAAATCATCCTCTAGAGCTTTTGTAAAGGTCACGCTGCCTTCCATGGGGGATTGGATGCCAACCGTGCGACACCTTTCAAAAACAGGTCTGTGTGGTGGGTTGGGTGCCAACCTCAAGATACCTTTTAAAAATAGGCATGCGTGGCATTCAGCTGCAAAGCAAATAGACAAAACTTGCTGGGGAGTAGCGACACTCTTCCCCAGTGGGTGAACAACCACATTATGACTTGCAGGGGGTACCAGCCGCTCACACGGTGAGCAAGTGAGCGCTGGGTGAGTGGTTCCCTCCTCTGTGCTATTTCTGAGGGTTGTTGCTGGTAAACTCCGCCGCTCCTGCCTGGCCTTTTCTCTTCCTGCAGCTGAACAGATGATCTGAGTTGTCGTTAGCCTGGTGCCTGCTCCGAGAATTGTGAAAACAAACAAACACCAAGGAGAAAGGGAGGGAAATGAGAATGAGCATATTGAACAAAATGGCACAGAGCTTCTGATGTATCCCTACATTATATTTAACTTCAGATGCTCACCTGAGGTGTCTGAGTTAGGGATGGGGTTGCATTGGAGTGGGTTTTCACGTGAAGCTCACAGGGAAGTTTGTGGTCAGAAGGGAGCGCAGAGTTGGACCTGGACCTTTTAGGTCCAGAAGGTCAGAACCTTATCTCTGATCCAGCCTATTCTCTGATTTCAGTTAGTGCGAGGTTAGGTTCCAAGCCAACCCAGATATTGTGCTTTCTTTATTGATAATGTTATACAATGAAATAAGATTTGCAGGTTTTTTTTAAAAAAAAAGGCTATTCAGATCTGGTCCTTTCATGGATTTTTTTTTCCTCATGTTTTTAATCCCCCATAGTTAGTAGCTTTTATATTATCTCTCACAAGATTGTTGTTGTATTTGTTTAAGTAGTAGTTACAGAAATTACAGCTCCTTTGCAAAGAGCAGAAAAAGAAAGATGACAGCTGCTGGCAGACTAATATACTTTTTTCAAAGAAAAAGTAGGATCCTGGGATAAAGCATCAGACCTGTAATGTACGAGTGGCGATGGAAAGTGCTACCCGTGGCAGCAGCCAAACTCCCCAGGGGCTGTGAGCAGCTCCTGTGCCATCAGCACTCGTCACCAGTGACCACGGTTTCTCCCACGGCAGGGGTAAGGTTTATTAAAGGACATCCATCCCTGAGATACTTGGGGACCAGTTCAATCCTCCCAGGAAGACAGTTCATTTCCTTATTGTTTAGACTAAAGGAACGTGGGGAGTTTGGGTGGTGTTTTCTATCACCAAGAATTCGTTTGACGTTCCTTTACCCTCGTTGTAACGTGCAGCCGCT
This sequence comes from Pedionomus torquatus, assembly GCA_013398155.1. Classification (NCBI taxonomy): domain Eukaryota; kingdom Metazoa; phylum Chordata; class Aves; order Charadriiformes; family Pedionomidae; genus Pedionomus; species Pedionomus torquatus. The sequence goes on from VZRU01012150.1 coordinate 95,538, forward strand.
ATTGTGAGTTGGCAGTTTTTCTCAAGAAATGTAGATACTATTATAAATTTGCCATTCTTTATCTGCAGCACGATGTTTGTTATTAATAGTAGTAGTTTCTTCTTAATAATAATTCCTTCATGAGTATTGTACCTTGGAAACTGACAACTCCGTATGCATACAAAGCACTTCCACCCGGGAATAGCGTCTCTGGAAACAAAAAGTCAAAGCTCCACGGGTGTGGGAGAGACAGGGACCATGTCATTAGAGAATGCAATGTAAGACAAGTAGGATAGGAAGATGGGTGTGCCACCCCAGGAGAGACAAACTGGCTGTCTACCATGGCTGCTGATTTTTTTTTGTCTGGTGTAATTAGTAGGAAGAATACTTAACATGATGTTCTCCGTCTGTGGAATTGAATTAGTTCAGATGGAGACAATGATCATGACATTATTGTCATGGCAAGAAATCAAGTGAAGATGAAAGTAAGAACAATTGCATTCAGTCTGTTTGCAGCATGAGAAACTAGGAGAGAGAAACTTGGAATGGCCTCAGTTTTAAAAATTTTTACGTTTCGTTGAACTAAGCAAACACAGAACCATTTAGAACCAAGCATTGCTTATAGGTATAGTATAGTGAGAAGCAGCAGCTTGTTAACTGCAACCTTGCTGCTTATTCTGGGCACCTTATGTCATTTTTAAATTAAATTTTCATTATAAAAATCCACTTCGGTTAAGTAACTTCAAGTCAACAAATATTCAGTGTTGGCACAGTTTCCTGAAGGATTTAATTAGAATGTGTGTTCATATCTATATGTGTATCTATATATTCTGAACTGTATTAGCAAGTAAAGGTGGTTATTGGTTTCTGTGATTCCTTTAATTTTATTTCATTTCTGTTCCCCACTGTACACTCATCTTTTTTCTTTGATAAATGTTTTTAACATGTCTCTTCATCTTTGTTGCCGTTAATAAACCATAATGTGTGCCCGTGTGCACATGTTATATATGCACTATGCGCATGTATTTCTTTATACTTGAAATGACAAGTGAATATCCACCTATTTGTTGGGTGATCTCTTCTCCCAAGTCACAGGTGATAGGACAAGAGGAGATGGCTTCAAGTTGTGCCAGGGGAGGTTCAGGTTGGATATTAGGAAAAATCATTACACCAAAAGGGTTATTAAGCATTGGAATGGGCTGCCCTGGGAAGTGGTTGAGGCACCATCCCTGGAGGGATTTAAGACAGGTTTACATGGTACTCTGTGCCATGGTGCTTTTCTTGTCAGTTAGGTTGCTGGTTGGACGAGATGATCTTAAAGGTCCCTGCCAACCCAGACAATTCTGTGATCCTGTGAAGTATCTCTTACTAGAGGACGGCATAATAGGATTGATCGATACAGCAAATAGGCGATGCTCACTGATCCTGGGTAGATTTTGCAGTCTCCTTTTCCAATACTTTGTTTCAACCTTTAGATGTTCCGCAAAAACAGAAGTACTTTCCTAAAAGCACAGGGTTGGAAGAAGCCTTCACATAGACTGAGTCCTGTTCTCTGCTGCTGTAGGCGATTGCCTAACCTCATTTACTAGTTTTTCTATTTCTGGTCTAGGAACAGTTAGATCTTTTGGTGTCACTGCTTGGGTGCACTTTCAATAGCGCTAGAAGTGTGGTATGATTTATTAGGGGGGGGAAAAAGAGGCTGACAATTACGTAGAATGTTTAGTGTTGTATATGTTCAATGGAGCTATAGTGCATTAAATCCTACGCCCCCTGTAAAGATTCCTAATCCGCTTGTAGTTTCAGAAATGCTCATGCCACATAAAGGAATGTGGCTCTCCAGGTGTAGAAAATTGTACTGTTACCTAACATTGTCATCAAGTATTCTCTACTCTCTATTGCTACCATAGTCCATCCACAAGCAGATCTCCGTAGTGTATGTGAAAATGAACGCTGGAGAAGACTCCTATCTTTAGAGCATATGCCTGCTCCCCATGACTGACTGTGACTCACTACAGTGTAGTGGCATTTCCTTTCAGTGGTAAAATCTATTTAAATTTGGTAAGGAACTCTAGGAAATAATGGCCCCAGTTTATTACCTGTTTATTTTTTCTAGGTATTTGGCCCTTGCCTCTATAGCAATTTTGTACCGTAGGTTTTAGGGACTACAGAAATAAAATTTCAATAATGACTGTTGTATGGTTTTCTAGATGAAGGACTTCTGCTCTTAGAAGAATGATTGGTATCACATTTCCAGTCATTTCCTTGAAAAACTGTAATGAAATTAGAAACAACAAAAGCTCTCAGAATGCTTTAGATTTCAGAATTTGTATTGTGCTAGAAAACGTGAAAAAAATCAATAAAAATGTCAATAGCACGTATTGAATTTAAATCACCAAACCTGGCTTCTGTTGGGAAGAGGTCACATTTAATATAAATTACATATTTGCTATTCCAGAATTTGCAGTTACTCAGAATTTCTTGTCTAAGATTTTAATAAATAATAACATTGCCAGCTGCATGATGGTCTTTCTGTGGCAATATCTTGCTAAGAAACTTGATGATCTTCCGGGTCGGAGACTGATTTGTTTTCTTAGTGGACCAAAAAGCATTAGAGTGAATGAAAATGCAAATTTTAAAGCAGAATGTAGTGATCTTAAAAAAAAGACATGAATTATTGTCTGTTGTTTCTTCAGTTAGAATAGTACAGATGTTTCCTTTGTCACAAAACAAGGCTTTTTCCAAATGGAGGGTCTGTGAAGATGAGAAGTACAGTGAAGTAAATGAAGTTCATAAACTATAATTATATTTGCACAACATTGTTAACTGAGAAATGTTATCAATGATTTCATTCTTGATTAGTCCATAATATTGGAAGTGAATGCACAGCTTCATCTTCCAAGTGTAAGTTAACAGTATTTTCCCTTTTAATTTTATACATAAGCAAGTTTTTTTAAACTTGAGGATAACAAATCCTCACATAATCTTAATTTGTGATGAAAAAAATTCATAAATGTTTTAACTGTTGCTGATTCATGTTTATAGCATTATAGTACACGGTCAGTTCTTGGAGAGAGTTTCTAGCAGCTTTAGGATTAATTAAATTTAATTCCTGAAAATCAACTTGGCAATTAAAACAGAGCTGTTGAAGATCCTGAATGTTCCACTTTTGAAACTAATTGTTCACCACTCTACACTGTATAAAAAGTGCTCAAAGAAAACATAAGATTCTGATTCAAAAGCTCATTGGACTTCATGGAAAGCATCCTGTTGGATATATTTGCCTTTACATCGTAGTTAAGATATGTTGGACCAGGAGTTCCTTGAAGATGGGAGAGCATTTCCTATATGAGGTAGCAGTTCAGAAGCTGATTAATGCCTGTGATACGGAATTTCTCTAGAGCAGAACAAGCACAATTTGCAATTTTTATATGTATTACAAAAAAACAAACTAAAACAAAGAAAACAAAACAAAAAAAAATAAGAACCAAACAATGAAGAAAGCAAAATAATTAGGCAAGATCGTGTGGACCACAAATAGTCTACAGACTTTGGCACACCAAATTTTTTTTCTTTCAGTACAAGATAATGCAGTTCAGTCCTTCATTACCTGTGTGAAGATGCTGAGTAGGAAGCAGAGAACCATAAAGGCAGAAGTAAAAATAGGTCCCCTCGGAGTTGAAGCTGTTAGTGAAAGTAATGATATCTTTGCATTTATGGGTTAGCAATAAAATTCCTCTTTGCAAAGGGGTAATTCAAGCTTATGCGTTATTTAAATGTACTGTCAATGGGGTATGTTTTCATATGCTTTACATTTTAGGCAACATAAAACCCCAAAGTCATCTTAATACTTAGGGCAATGCTGCTTCCTTGCTTTATCTCTGCTTCACTATGTTATGGATAATGAAATAAAGTGAAATTAGACATACTTAAAGCAGCTGTGTGCTCAGCACCGGTAGTCAGAACTTAAATGTAAATGATGCAAGCATCTTTAAAATGACCTCGTAAAATGATAACATTCATTCTTTGTTTAAAGGAGTAGAATTTTCAAGTTACGAGAATGTTATCAGAAGGTATATAAAATCATTGTCTTAAATCGTTGTCTCACTTTTCATTTGTGACTATGGAACAGTAAGTTTATTTTGGAAGTTACTAATTTGTATCTGATTGGGATGGAGGGAGTGAGGGAGGCTCTGGTCGATCGTGCTTAGATTCAAATGTATTCTTGGATGTTTCATAAAACCCAAAGAAAAGACAGGTTGTACAGAATTTGAATCAAAAGATATATTCAAGTTTTAACAAGATTCTAATTTAAAACAGAGAAGAGACAAACCACATCAAGCTAACTGCTGTCACTTTGCCTGTAATTCATATCATTAAGTCAGCCGGTATGTCTAATCTAGAAAATCATATGCTCGTCTCAAATCTTTGCCAGGCAAAACAGGGCAATTTTAAGAAATAGTAGCACTTTTGATGGTGTTAGTTAAAAAACATGTTATTTGAACTCTTAGTTTTATCTTTCGTTCCTAAATTTTCTGTAGCAATTTATTCTCTATGATCTGAAATGTCCAATACAGGCAGTGTCTAAGCATTAAACAGCTGATTTTCAGTGGGTTTAAGTACCTTCTGCTCTATTGCTCGTCATTGTTAGCCTTAACAGCTCCCAGTCTTCAAAGGTGAAGTTTTTTCAATCTTATCCTTGTGTTACATAGGGGGTTTTCTTCACTTCTTTTGTAATACTGTTAGGCATCACCAGCAAGTTTTTGCCTCCGGGTGGATGAGACAACGGTTGTGTGCGTGGGAGTTACACCAAAGAGAAAACAAAGTTTTTATAAATCAGTGTTCTTGTTTAGATGTAAGGGACAGAGCAAGGCCTCTAGTTGAGTACAGCTGCTTGTGCTACTATGTTGGAATATTTTATTTATTTCTCTTCAAAAAACAACAACAACAACAAAACAATAATAAAAAGCTGTGTGTGATAAAATACCCCTAGTGCCACGGTAAGATCACAGAATGGCAAAATGCTATGGGGTTGGAAGGGACCTCTGGGGATCATCTAGTCCAACCCCTCTGCCAAAGCAGGTCCTCCTAGAGCAGGTTGCACAGGAAGTTGTCCAGGTGGGTTTTGAATGTCTCCAGATGCCTCTCTGGGCATCCTTTTCCAGGGCTCTGCCACCCTCAAAGTGAAGAAGTACCTCCTCATGTTTAGATGGAACTTCTTATGTACAAGTTTGTGCCCGTTTCCTCTTGTCCTGTCACTGGGCACCACTGAAAAAAGACCGGAGTCCAACTGGACACAACTTGTGACTTGTGACTTGGAGTGAAGCTTCAAGGTTATAATCAAGCAGAAGCAAGCGTTTTTCTGCAGAATCTCAAGTGGGAAATCTGCTTAATGACAGAGAGGTGGCTTGTCATACTCACTTCTCCCCATAATCTTCACATATGAAGCAGTTTTAGCTGTTTAATCATGTAACGGTTGATGCTTCAGGCTGGCGAGCCCCACTGATGTAGATGTTCTGAAATTCTCCTCCTTGACACTCTGTAAATAAGTCTGGCACGTGCTAAATAGGCATGAGGTCATCTTTTCTTCAGCTGTCAAGTTTAGGTTTCAGATATGCTTATTTATATTCTAGTTCTGGAAGTGACCACTGATTTTGTGGTGAAGTGTGATAGGTCTGTCTACTCAGAGCTCATTTTAGAGCTGGAATCTTTAGGAGCATCGTTCCATCTCTGTAAACAGCAAAATATATTTTGGGAAAGTATTCTCTTTATGTCTCTTTGAAATGGTTAATTATTTTAGATTTATGGAAAAAGATTAGATATAGATTTATTGAAAAGCATCATTAGAGCTGGATGCCCATTACGTAGTTAAAAGGACACTCTACTGCTTGTCTATTTAATATATGTGTTCTTTGTTTGCATATACTGTGTCTCTATAAAGTAACTGAGGAGTCTTGTGTGTGAATGTAAGCATCCTGTAGAGATATGTGTGGTTTTGAAATAACACTTAGTTAGAAAAAAAGTTTTTAATAAAAAGTCCCTACCAGAAGGTGAATGGTTTTAGAGCTAATTTCTGCTTCAAGCACTAGGATGGCATGCTTTTTTCAGATCTATACTGTGGTCTCAAGAGATACTGTATTTGTTAAATTGATATGAATTAGAAATTAGAGAGCAATTTGCTAGGTTTATTCTTGGATTATATTCTCCAGAAAAGCCCAGACAGCTCTCATATGGAGAGAAGAGCCTAAAACTGCTTCGTATTCCTTCTGCACTCAGTAGCAAAGCAACTTTTCTATGAAGTTTCTATTTTTTAATAATTTGGGACTCCTCAGCATTTTTTTACGTGTCACAGTTGATCTGAGTATTCAAATTCAATCTGCCACTGGTGCATGCAATTTCATTTGGAGTCAGCAAGAGGTGAGGATTTGACATAAAGACTGACAGTCTGAGATTAGGGTGGGGGAAATCATTTGAAAGAGTGTGGGATGGTTGTACAGGCCCTCCTGTTTGCTGCTTCTGTAATGAAATCCAGTGTACATTATGTTCTTGCTGAAAGCGTGCGACGCCTTCCAAAAAGGCCCGACGGTGAGAGATGGTGCGTTTCCTGACAGCCCTTACAAAACGTTTCCAGCTGTTCTTGAGAGGCGCCTAATGCGCCAGCTGAAAATTACTATTTTGTACATCTTCTTTAGGATTTAAATGAGGTGATGTTTATTTTGCGGTATTGTTTAACTGGTTCTTGTTAAATAGTTAGCACAGCACGCAGTTTTGGTAATGCTGTTTTTGTTTCTAATCTTTTAAGGTTGTGCTGGTGAGATGGAACGAACCATTCCAGAAATTAGCAACCTGCGATGCAGACGGAGGAATATTTGTTTGGATACAATATGAAGGCAGATGGTCCGTGGAGCTGGTGAATGATCGGGGGGCACAGGTTGGTATCCATGTTTGCTCTGCAGTCAAGAGTCATCAAGTCCCGAGAAGCAAAACGAAGAGGACAGTGAACGGTACTTTATATCTTTTGAAAAGCACAGGAGAAAACGAAACCTTTCTTTATTGAAAGGAATGATTATTGTGCAATAATTGTCACAAAGACGCTTTGCAAGGACAGTTGCTTTATCTAATAGCCACAACATCAGAGCTACAACTGGGCTAATTGTTGCCCTGTCTAGTTCTGTGCAGTGCTAGCTTTTATTAAGATGACAAAAAATTCCTGTGTCCCCCATACATCTGCTGTCTTGTCTTTGATATATTAAGGTAAGCGACTTTACATGGAGCCATGATGGGACTCAAGCGCTAATCTCCTACAGAGATGGATTTGTGCTGGTTGGTTCGGTCAGCGGACAAAGACACTGGTCTTCAGAAATCAACTTGGAGAGTCAGATCACCTGTGGCATATGGACTCCAGATGACCAACAGGTAATGGGCCTTTTAGAGGTATTAATTGTATTGTGTCTATAGGATCTTGGATAAACCTCTTAAAGAGTAAATAAAGTGGTCACTTTGTAAGAACAGTTTCCCTCAAAACTGACGCTCCCACAGATAATGAAAATTTAATTCATCGTGTCATTCTAATTAGGCAAATATGATAATGTACCAAGTTACTTATCATCGCTTTTCACCCCAAGTCACGCCAGTCTTATTCAAAGTTAGTTGAGACAGGAGTCTCTAGTTGTACCCCTAATTTGTTGATACAGCTGTCTTGAAAATGAGCATTTGATGCTCAAAATGAACATTTGAGCAGAAATAGAGCCTGGATTAGTAAACATCTGACTGATCATTTCCTTATGCATCTATCCAGTCTGCACTTGTAGCAAAAACAGTTCAAGTGACAGATACAGTTATGTTTGCCTTCACCATGAGCAAATGGATCCAACTGAGTGTTAGAGAGACCTCTCAGACTTATGTAAACATAATTTAAAAGGCCATTTTCCCAGCCATTGAGTACAAAACTCACTGAGCTTTGAAAAAGTCAGTTACAAATTTTTTCTGTACTGCTTTTCTAATAAAGTGTATGATACTGGCAACATCCCCATTTATAGTGGGGCCTGAGCTAGCCCTTAGGTTTCATTTGCAGAATTTACAGTGGCCATTTACCATTCACTGTTGAGCTTATTGGAATCTTTCCTTCCACACACGTGCTGTCATTATGGTTAATGTGTGTATAATATAGTACTGAAAGATATTATTGGAGTTATTTGTTATGACCGCATGTGGATTCTTTTCCTTCCTTCATTTTACACCACCATGAAAAAGGTACTCATGGTTCCTCATGGTACTCAGGGTTCAAGACTCAAGGTACCACTGACTATAAATCTATACAAGATAGAGTTATTTTGGAAGTTGCTAGTGGAATGTAATACCACTAATAAAATGCATTTCTGCAGCAGCGTCTAATAATTTTAGAGTGCTCTGCAAAGAATAATGAATTAATTATTGCAACAGTGCTCTTTAAAGCTAGAGAGTCTAACTGCCTTTTTTGAATCTGGGGAAATCTAAGTCATAACAATAAATAATTTACTCAAGATCAAGAGGAAAAGACAAGCAGCAGAAGTAGGAGGGAAAACTAAGATCTAATAGCTTACAGTCCTATGTTTTAAACATGAGGCTTACCCCATTTGTGTGATACTTGGCTGCTGATGCTATATTTGGAAATATCTTCACTTGAGTGTTTAATTTGGGGTGACTGACTGCCTTTAATTCAATTTAACCAATATGTTTGTACTTTATAATCTGGGTGCTCCGTAAGTGGTTACCCCAGAAAGCAAACACTTGTTCAGTGTCCAGATAAGCGCATTTGAACATAATGGCCAGTTCCAGCTGGGTGAAAATCACTCGCTTCACTTACGAGATTCTGCTGCTGACAAACTCATTGAAACAGAGAAGAAAACCAGTCATGAGCTTTATGTTGCTCTGCACAGTTCTCACAAAACTATGGGGTTTGTGTGTTAACCGATGATGGCTTTTTGTGCTGTTCTCCAGAGCTGGTGGAAAGAAGGGATCTTCTAGTATGTATTTAGATGTATTTGTCTCTGGAAGCACAAGGAAGTATGATTCACAGAGGTTCTGGGCAAGAGACTATGCTCAGTTCAAACTAAAAATAGCAAACTGGGGGGAGAAGGACATGGCATATATTACACACAAATAAGCACATATGGAAATGGATACCCTTACTAGCTCTTCTCTCCTGGTTTGTATTTGTGCAAATGAGAACAGGATATTATTCTGGTCTACAGCGTCTTCCCTACTGCCTAATGTAGGCTGCTTGTCAATACAGTGAGTGAAAGAGAAATGTCAAAATTTACATTTTCATACTATTCTTTTTGTCTTCCCTGTGGCACCATGAAGATTGGTAGTGAAAGTATTCCTAGAAAACGTTACACTCCACGGTCCCATGACCTTTAACACAACCACCTTGGGAAGCCACATTTCCCAACAGAATGCGTTGTTCAGTATCAGTTTTCTGTTGTCCTGATAAAAATTTGCTCAGTGTAGCCTTCCTGTTCACCTTGCTCTTCCGTTCTCTTAACTTCCTCACTCAACCATCTGCCACATGCATCCTCCTCTTTTCTTCAAGTCTCGTTCTCCATCTTTTCTCCTCTCTCTCTATTCAACACCAGCAGTCTGTCACCACAGCTCTGTGGCAGCTCCGCAAGAGGAGGGTGATTTCCTACCCCCAGTTTTCTGTTGGAGGCAAGAAATGGCTGGAACACCAGCATTGCCAACCATCTTCTTCTTTGACAGAGAAGAAACCTCTGGGTTTGTGCCCTTGCTGTGCTTTGACATAGGTTTGTAAGTAAAGCACCTGAGGTAGGGGCTGATGTAGTTGAAACTCCATAGTTAATGCTTCCCAAAGTCTTTTGAGAGCCTAAAGATGGGATGAGAACTAGAGAGATGGCCAGGGTGGAGTGTGGTTCTGCTGAAACTGAGCATATAGTTGTATCTTTTCACTAATTTAGTACATACTTGGCCCTGAGGAGTTTATTGGATTTGATTAATACTGGATGCAACTGTTCTGCATTTTCTTTTATGAAGAGACTAGTATCTTTACTCTTGCGTCTCTGTTGTTTTTCAGGATTTCTTGAGTTCTCTGTGTCTGTTGGGGACAAACTTACTGTGAGTCATAGGACAGTTGATATTATCTGCAATGCTTTCTTCCTCAGCATCCTACATTGTCAGATGATGTTCTCATGAAGGTCATTGGCCAATTTCTACTGTGGCTCGTGCCCTGGTCTTGAGTCTGGGCTTTGAGCTACGGGCTTCTTCAGCTAATTAAATACATAGGCCTTTTGATTGTGATTCTGCATGTTTATTGTAGAGGACTAGAAGTTAATTTTCTCCCTTTCTTGTGTGTCTATATTCCTGCTCCTGTGCAGTGCTTTAGATGTTTCCTGCTCCTGTACGCCATAACCAGACCACATGTCTGGCTAAGGAATAGAGCCCCGTTATACTGATGGACTTTTGAGGATAATAACCAAATGCACAGAATAGGAAGACTTTACAGGACTGGGCCCTCTGTATCTCAAGCAGGGTGCCACACTTGAGTTAAAGTCGGACGGATGGGTTCACTCAGGACCGTGACCTTCCTTTCGTTGTTTTGAAATGGTTTTTTTTTCAGGGCTGCAAGAAACTGTGGTAGAGCCTCCTTCCTCAGGGTTGTGTGGAGTACTTTTCTGGTGAGAAGGCTCACCTGGGATCACGTAGGGATGAAAAAGCATGTTGGAAATGAAAAGTGAATTTGAAATATCAGAGAATGCTTTACCCTGTTTTGAGACAATTCTGTGATGTCGTACAGGGCTTGTTTGCAAAGAGGGAGTGTACAGTACATACCAAGGAGATCAAATGGCTTCCCAAGTGAGAAAAACTTGAGTTTTTTGTGGCCAAAGGGTTTATGTATAATTATAGAAGCAATGTAAATAAGTAATTGAGGATTTTTCCTAAGCTCACAAGTCATATAAAATATCTTTCCAGTGCTTCTTGCTCAGCTCCTGTGTGCTTGCTCAGCTCCTAGTGATATTTTTCTATCAACTTCTGCTGCCCTTGGGCCATCCTTTTCCTCTCCTTGTCTTAGATTTTACCTATTCAAGAGGCTTTTTTTTGTTCACAATGGAGAACGGCACAGTGTCAGAGAACTGGATGAGACCTGTACAGGGGTCTGATTATTCTCATTTACAGTAATACAGTGTAACTCCCTGGACTTCACTGGGATTGTTTCTGTTGCTGTTTCTGTGTGTGAGAAGGGAATCAGAAGGAAATCACTCTCCGTTAGAGGGAAGCCTTAATGAAAATGAATTAATATATTTTAATTTCTAGATATCTCAGGAAGTGCTGATAATCTGTATTTGTTCCCCGTATCTCATCTAGTGTAAATTATTAGACTTTTCTGACAGCTGTAAGAGGCTATTTCTTTTTTCCCTCCCCTCATTTTTCCTGTTGTAAATTATTATTTGTGGAAACTTGGGGAGTGGCCAGGATTCTCCTTGGTCAGGAGATGACAGACAACAGGTACGTGTGAACTTTGCCAGCACACTCCTTTCTCTTTGCTTTGAGAGTAGGTGTACAAGCAACTTTGATTGGCATCCATCCATTATAAGACCTGGGAGTCCTGGTGGACAACAGGATGACCATGAGCCAGCAGTCTGCCCTTGTGGGCAGATTATATATATACTAAGGGCAACAGCATCACGGGATGCATCGAGAAGAGTGTGACCAGTGGGTCAAGGGAGGTCATCCTGCCCCTCTACTCTGCCCTGGTGAGGCCCTATCTGGAGTACTGTGTCCAGTTCTGGGATCCCCAGTTCAAGAAGGACAGGGAACTGCTGGAGAGGATACAGCAGAGGACCACAAACATGATTAGGGGCCTGGAGCATTTCTCTTATGAGGAAAGACTGAGGGACTTAGGGACTTCGGTCTTTTTAGCCTGGAGGAGAGAAGGGGGATCTGATCAATGCCTATAAATACTTAAAAGGTGGGTGTCAAGAGGATGGAACCAGTCTTTTTTCAGGGGTGCCCAGTGAGATGACAAGAGGAAATGGGCACAAACTTGAATATAGGAAGTTCTATCTAAACATGAGGAGGAACATCTTCACTTTGAGGGTGGCAGAACACTGGAACAGGCTGCCCACAGGTGGTGGAGTCTGTGTCTCTGGAAACATTCAGTACCCACCAGGACATGTTCCTGTGCAACCTGCTCTAGGTGGACCTCCTTTGGCAGGAGAGTTGGACTAGGTGATCTCCAGAGGTCCCTTCCAACCCCATTTCATTCTGTGATCCTGCTGGGTACAACTTTAACTGTTGTACGTGGTCCTGTCATAGCACAACATCTGTTAGTACTAAGAATGTGTAAATACAGGCCCCAGGTTTCAGCCTGTTCTGTGTCTAATCATACAAAATCCTGCTCTCAGTGGAAGAGGAAGGCAGCACAGCGTTAGGAACAGATAGGGTGTGCGCTGAAGGGTTTTAGGAGACACTGGAAGAAATCCTGTGAGACCAGCAGCAGATGAAACTGATTTGTCTCAAAATGCAGGGTGCCAGAGGTCTGTATGTTGGGTTTATTTTTAATTCTTTTGTAGTTTGCAGTAGCTGTATAGAAAGGCAGTTCCTATGCTGTTAGTCACTCCTGCTCCCAGCGCTTGCCATCCCTACTCCCATGACAACCACAGACGCTTCAGCATCTTTCTCCCTGACAGGGACGAGGCAGGGACAGGCTTCAGCTCCTTCACCCTGCCTGCAGCACCCTGCCTGCAGCACCCTGCCTGCAGCTCTTCAGGGTGGATGGAGCCCAGGGCTCAGACAGGAGCTTCACGTGAGGGAGGGGATGCACGCTACTTTCTGGTTCCAGTGGTGTAGTCGGGTGGGATCTCTATGCTAATACAGCACTTCGTGTCTCAGATGCCCCTGATAGGATCAACGCTGTGCTGTGTGCCAAGTGGCTGCCGTGAGGTAGGAGCTATGGCACAATTCTCACCAGGAGCTAATTAGCAAGAAGCACTGTCAAATGGTTGCCAGTGGCACCAGGCATTTCCTGAGCTTGCTTCTCAGGCTCCTTGGGGTGTGGTTTGAGTCCCTGGCAGGAATTTTAACTAATCAATCCATTATAGCAGTGCTTTTGGACACCCCCCCATTTTTATCTGCAGACTATGATTTGCAGTTACTACCACCTTTCCAGGGAAATAGTCATTCTGAGCAACTCCTGAGCTGAAAGCAGGGACAGTAGCCTTACCTTTCCTTCCAGAACATGGCTTAAAGATGAGGAATTTATTCCTTCTTGTGTCTGTTTGGGTCATGATGTCATCTTCTCATCCAAATCTCCTTTTGCTTTCTGCTCTGGAATTTGTGCTTCCATTCACCCTAGCGTTTTGGTTTTAATCAGGTGCTGTAGCACACGTCTGATTCAGGCAGTCCTTGCTATCTCAGTAGTCGCACCGATCAAGTTTAATTATGCTCAGACATCTAGCTGCGTGGAAAAAAATAATCTTGAAGACAGCCTTCTAATGAGTTGACAGAACGATGAAAGGCAGCTACAAACAGGCAACTGGGGCAGTATAGGGAAGGCAAATATTTACCTTAATTATTACAAATTAAGGGAAGGAAGGACAAAATGAAAAAAAAATACAGCCTGTAAAATTTGAAAGTGTAAGCAATTATTTTGGTCTTTAATAGAATACTTCTTGTCCCTATTAGGGATCTCTACAGGTTGACGTAAGGAGCCTTTAAAATGCCAGAGAATGTCTGTATTTTTGTGTCTTAACATATAAAAATGCATTTTTTCCTCCATCCGTTCCAGGTGCAGGAACCATCAAGTGACTTTACATATTTACATTGACCAGAGCCACTCAGAATTGCACTGTTAAGATACAGTCTTTGAAGAAGAACTGACTTTATTTTCATTGATGGATGAATTACTCAAATTACCAGGAAAAATGGCTAGAGGCTTTTTATAGCATTGAAGAAGTGTCATTAATTAACTAGGCAGTTTATGCAAGCCACAAGGACTGCAGACAACGGTCAAGTTGCATATAAGGATTTTAACATTGCGCGCTACATAATTGAGCAGTACCATTAAAATGCAAAAAGAGGACAGGGGAAGGAGACTTCGGTTGTCTTTCAGGATAAATCTGCTTGTTATATAAAACAAACAGATAAGCAAACCCCACTGCAGCTTAACTGTCTTTAATATTTTGGACTATTTTTAGAGGCATTTGAAACCTTTGAGGCAGACTTGCTATTAAAATTAATGATTTCTGCTTGCTTGTGCGACGAGTTCTAAGAATGTTTACTATCCTATCGCATCCTTTCATAGACAAAATATGTGAGATTTTATATATACTTAGAATGCTGAAATATTTTTGTGGAGACTTTAGTGTTCTTGGTTTATGTATTTATGTGTGCTGGATGCCAGTAACACTTTGTTTTTGTTCTTTGCTTGGTGACTTGATTTTTATGATGCCACATAATAGCGACAAGGCAGATTTTGGCTGAAAAAGTAATGTGAATTTTAAGTGCTAGTTAGCCTTTCTTTCTCCTGTCTCTTTTTATTATGTTGTTTTGAAGCTGCGTTATGCAGCTATTTCTGAAAGAATAGATTTCTTTTTTTCTTTTTTCTTTTTTTATTTGCATTGTCTTTCCTTTGCCTTTTTGTTTTAAGTAGGTTTTCATGCATTGTTCTGCTGAGAATACAGCTTCCAAAAAGAAGGAAGGAGAAGAGTGAATTAGCTTGGTGTGCTGTGCCTTTTTTTAGTTGTGCTCTCCTTTTCCCACAAGCAATAAGCAGCTACACTGCAGATTTCACATTTCAGTACTCAGATAAGGACTTCATAGGCTTTGAGTTTTGGGGAGGATAGAGAATAAGAATATTCTTCTTGGAGCCTCTAGGATGCATCTGCAGCTTCAGGAGCTGTGGCATCTCTTCGTGGGTGTATTCCAGACAAGGTTTTTCCTGCCAGGAACCCTAGTTGTTACTGCGCAGTTACTGAGCGGGTAATTGAAGGAGCAGAGCAACAAGGTGATACTTCAATGTGCTTTCTTCTTCCCACTCGCTTCATCTGTGCCTTGCCTAATCTTTCCCTTGATGCTCTTCATCCAGCCTGTAGTGGCAAGACACTGAGAGAGCTGATGAGGTGGTGCTGTTTGTTCTAGTCATGAGGGCTGGAAGATGGGGGATGTTTATGTGCTGACAGCATCATGGCTCATTTTTTTTCTCAGTAGCTCTTGCAATGTTTCACGTCAACGCTCTTTCAGATGAGTCTTGCAAAGAAATCTTTCCCTTAATGACTCTGTCTGAAAGGAAGAATACAATGGTTTTAATGTTTTGCTCATCATTGTAGACAGGGTATTTGATATTTGTTACCACAAGAGAGCAAATGGCTGTATGGATTTCTGCATCCTCTTGGATGCACGGCGTCCTAGCATCACTCTCAACAGTGTATCTCGTAACTCTTTACCATGATCTAACATGACACTCAGATAGGTCGTGATGTTCTTATCTTTGTTGATGAGAATCTAGGGTTTGTTAACATTCTACCGTGTCTTTCCCTCATCAAAGGAAGGATGTCAATGGCAGTGACAAACCAGCAATGGAGGGAGAGCTGAAGACTTACTGTGCTATTCAGTTAATGTGTCCATTTAGCATTTTTATACCCATTGTACATTTTTGGAGCATCAGTGTTTGAGTCAGCAAAGTAAAGAGGAGTGCAAAGAGAAACACCACCAGTCTCTGTGTGGGAATTGGCAGGAAGAGAGACATTGTTTGCCTCTCCTCTCACCTTGCTGGCACTTGTATGGAAAGATATGCTCATATAGCCTGAAGTCTTTAGTTATTTGGGACAGGCAGTATTTATTTGAAACTGCTTCTGAAAAGCACTGTGTTGTGCTGTGGGGCAAATAATAAGATTTGCAGTACACCTGCACAAGATAGTACCACATATTTACACTACTTTTTAGATCGTGCATGAAAAAAGTGACACTTGCTGCCCAAAACTTCTCTCTTTCTAAGAAGAAGTTGTATGTAAGGTGGGAAAATTGCTTTAATTTGTTTGTTCAGATTTTGAGTTGATCAGAAGAGGATATGTAAGTGGAAGTGTAATTCCTACAGAGAAACAGGTCTCCAAACTGTGAAGGTTTCTCAGCATTTTTCAGAAACAGTCTGTGTTATTCCACAGCCAGAGCCACTTGGCTGAGAATACTTTGGCCCCAGGACCCCTTTGGTTCATCCAGAGCTTTGTGGTCTTTCAGTTCAAAAGAAGTGTAGCTGCGGGAGTAGTTAATTTAAACTTTACTATTGCTGGGAATTGATCTGTGAATTTTTTGGAATTTAGCAAGAAGACCAAGAGCCAAATGGAGTCTTGAACTTGGGTCAGATGTGTTTGAGGTTACGAACAGTCTGGAACCTTGGTAGAGGAAAGGAGGATTAGAATGATTGAATCTGGAGATTTGTAGATTTCTCCACTAGGTCTTGTCTGGGAAAGCAAAGCCAAGTTTCATAGTAAATTGGAGCTGAAAGTGATATTTTTGGAAAGTCATATCACATGGTCTTTCCATTCATTTGACAAAAAGAGATAGCATGCCAATGGAAAGTGGGAGCAGTATCTTGTTGTTCTCTAAAACCCTTCCCATCAGTGTTGCATCTTGAGTGGATTCAACGTGAGCCCTCTGCTCTTTGTCCAGGAGCCAGTTTCTTGTCGGTGTTCAAATGTTGAGGGGTCGTTGGTGACTGCATCAGCTGAAAAGGGATTAATCCTTTCCTTCTTTCCTTGCTTTTAGGAGAATAGTCATTCTTCTTCAGTGCCTCATTTTGGTAGCAGTTTATTACTCAGCCTATCTCTATGTTGACTCAGTTATTCTTGACCTCACCCATTCTACATATTTCCTGACCATGCTGAGCTACCCCTCTCTGCCAGCAGCCAAGACCTAGAAGGAGAATGCAGAACTTGAGGGGCTGGCTTCTATTCGCATACAGCTTAACCCAGGAGCTTCGTGATTTTGTGTTATGAAATTCAAAACAGCAAAGGCATTACTTCTAAACTGCTTTGTATTGCATTTTCACTGGTTGAGAGTGCAATCCTTGTTGCTAAGTGATACCATTTTCAATTAGGCAAAAAAAACCCAAAACGCAAACCACAAAACCCCAGCAGAAACTCTCAGACTTCTGAAACTCTGAAGGAAATTTTAGCTTCAGTCAACGTATCTTTCAGGAAATAACTAAAACCTGGATTGGGAATAAGTGTATCAGTTGATTTATTTGCCTGGTGGAGTGGTTGTTGATGAAACCACTTGCATTTTCCCACCTAACAGTAACAGATAGTTATTTTTATTGCTTTATGTAATTGGATATATATGAAGAATGTGTGTTTTCATAGACATGCACTCACTTTCCTGGCAGAGTTTAGTGAGGAAGCAGAAAACAGCACTGCTTGAAGAGTGTTCCAGAGTATTTCTGCTGTGGGAGCTCAGTGCTCCAGGCTCAGGGTCCTGTCCATGTTAAAAGCTACAGAAGATGTGCTAGGGAAGAGATCTTCCAGCTCCTGGGCTTTTTGTTCATTTTGCATACTACTTCGAGTGTGATTTGAAACCTGACACAAGTTTACAAAAAAACCAGAACTCCTGTCCACATTTAAAGTAAACTGAGGTATACTGTTAATTCAGTAAACGTTATATATAAAAGAGCAACTCTTTTGACTTAAAAATCTAATTGTTTTGGGATGCTTTATTGAAAAACGTCTCAGGAGTCAAGAACAAATATGGAAATGCATGTACCTAGAAATACACAAGTCAGAATTAGTCCAGGTATAATTACAGGGCATATAATAATTGTCTTTCTGTGATTTGCCAGAATGCTTTCAAATAATGTTATTTTTACCTGAACAATTGCTTCTATCCTCACATGTCCAGAGTAGTTGTATGGCTCAAGATCCTGGTTTTGAGACTACTTACATTTTTGACTTCTGAAACAGTGTGCAAGGCTGTATCTCATTTATAGTCATTCAGCTTTGTTATGCTATTTTAGAGAGAAATAAAGCCAGTGTGGTTTGAATTGACAGGTTTTGGTATTTCAATGTCTGTTAAATGGATTTGTCACCAAGATCTCCAGTGTATTTACTTTGTAAGTAGTTTGTCTTCTCATTTGAGGGCTTTATAATAGTTATCTATACCCTATGGACTTTGTTAGAGGAGGAACAAGCCCCAAAGTAGATAACTAAACCAGTGCTTCTTTTGAAAGCATTAATGGTCTCGAATGAGAATTTCATTGCTGTCTATATATGCAGTTAACTGAATGATCTCATGGTGTATCATTCTTGTGTGAGGCTGGTTAAGTCCTCGTGTCCAAAGGAAACAAAAACTCTTCTCAGTTCTTTCAAAAATGAAGGCAGGCAAAGAAAACCCAGTGGTTTCCCCCTGAGCTTATGTGTGAATTGTGGTGATGTCTCTTTTTGTGTCGGTTCAAGAAATCATTTTACAGTGGCTGAATTTTTAATGGAAATAAAAAGTATTCAGCAGGAGAGCAGCTCTCTCTCTGTTGCTCTCTCTTTCTCTCTGCTTGGAGAGGTTAAAAGAAGGAAAGCCAGAAATATCACACTGAGAAAAACCAAACTCTCACTTTTTAATGTATCCTAAGAGGCAGCTGCTGCACTGTCTCCTGCTTTGTGATGGAGAAACAGTAAACAAGAAGAGCACAAGGAATGCCAAATACTAATACCACAGCTAAATGGACGGCAAAATGTTGTACTCAGCCTTTGCAAGACTGGCATTTTTTTGTTAGGCTAATAAATGAAAAATTCTAAAGGCAGTAATTTTCCAAGTATTTCCTAAGCCTACCTGTGTAAGCAGAAGGTTGATCCATTATTCAGTATATTAATCAGTTTATACTTCAGTTAATTTTGGATCAGCAAAGTAGATTTGTCTATTAGTATGATGGCATTATGTGATGACTGTGAAGGCTATTGTATCAGGAATACTCATGTTTGTCCAGATGGCTAAGTCAGGGCAAACAGGACTAATTCAGCTTCCTCAAACTTCTTAGCATCTTCTGACAATGGAAACGCAGTTGATCTTATTAGCGTCACTGCAAAATGTAATTTCTGAGGCACAGTGCTGACTTTTTCCTTTGAGGGAGAAGGCTGAAAGGAAAAACATAAAGATGGGTCTGAAGTTTGAAAAGGGGAATGTCAGGGAAACAGCATTGTATGAGGCAGTTACAAATGCAGGGGTGGATACCCAGGGTAAACTGTTACCGGCATCATTCCTATAACAAGACGCATGTCCCAAACAGAAAAGGAACCAGAAGGCCAAAGAGTAAAACAAAATGCTGAAAGAGCAAGGTTTGCAAAGTGGGTAGGTGGAAGAACAGGTTGCCCAAAGGAGTTGTGGATGGCCCATCCTTGGGAGTGTTCAGGGCCAGGCTGGATGGGGCTTGGAGCAACCTGGTCTGGTGGGAGGTGTCCCTGCCCATGGCAGGGGGGTTGGAACTTGATTATCTTTAAGGTCCCTTCCAACTCTCTAACCATTCTGTGATTCTAAGAAGAAT
This sequence comes from Pedionomus torquatus, assembly GCA_013398155.1. Lineage (NCBI taxonomy): Eukaryota > Metazoa > Chordata > Aves > Charadriiformes > Pedionomidae > Pedionomus > Pedionomus torquatus. The sequence continues at coordinate 115,033 of VZRU01012150.1, forward strand.
TCTCCAGGCTTTGGAATCACAGCCCTGGAGAATGTTAAAAACCAACAGTGTAAGTTTTTGCACGATCATTCATAGTTCACTTGGTCGCAAGATGCTGGTGAGATTTCTTCCCTGGGCTACTACTTCGTTGTTGAGGAACTCCTCACTGAGTCTGAGAAATTAAAAGGGAGTCCTGGCACAGGTTAGTTTGAAATGCAGCGAGTTTCTCTTGTCTGATTCATAATGCAAACATTATGAAGCATCTTGGATACAAAGTAACTTAGCTACTAGAAGAAATAATTATGTCTCTCTTCTAAGTCTTGAGGGGCAGCACTATTTTCCTGCAATACATTTCAAAAAGTTTTTAAGAATGCCCAAGAAATGTGCAAATAAGTTTTATATCCCCTCCTTGAAGCTGGTTAAAGTAAAAATTGAACACGGAATTTGGGTAAGGTGTTTCTTCCAGAGAGAGATCATGACCCTGTAGTCTTTCAAAAGTCTTTGCACGTGTCATTAAAAGTTGTGGGTAGAAAAGAAATAGCTGAAACGATGCATTTAGTTCTGAAAAACTCAACAAGTTCCAATGCAAACGGGGCCCCCTATGGGTTTCCTGATAGAAAAAACTGCATGTGCCCTTTGGTGGCGTGGGGATATCTCCTCTGCTTGAGTGATTTGGCAGGTGTAGGAACCCCAGCAGATTATAACAAGGCACATTTTGCTTACTGTGTTTGGATGCTCAGCAGCGTGAAGAGAACTGGCCAAGGATCAGTCTGCAAAGGGGAAGACTAAATAGTCAATTTGCATTATAAAAATTTGAACAGTGGGTTTGCCTTTGTGTCACACTATTTTTTTATTATTTTTTTTTTTAAATTTTAAATACTTGCTGTTGTTCAAAATATTAAGTGTTGTGAGGTAGCAACATTTATGGGTTACTTACAGTTATTGCATTAATATAGGCTGTAGAAAGCTTGAGAATTTCGAGGGGTCAGTTTGCTTGACTGGTCCAGTAAGCAACTTCTAGGGCACATCTCACCCTTTGCCTTTTTCTAATGTGATCAGTCAGTTCCTGGATAAACTTGGTGTGGTCACTTTGTCCTTCTGCCCACCACCTGTCCTGTGGGAGAAGGAAGAGAAATAACTCAAGAAGTTGCTCAGTGGAGTAACCACACAGCTGGAAACTTGGCCACAGCTTAGGGAAGATCAGATCACCTGAGATTTCCTGACAGATTGTATTAATTTTCAGAACACTTCAGTGTATGCAGGAATTTGAATGCAGACTGTTAATGCACCTTGCAACACGGCAAGTCCAACACAGCAAGTTCTGTCTTTCTGTGGAAAATTTTGTTTTTTAAATAATCAAATTATACCAGGATAGCACTTACTAGATTCATTTTCAATGCTGTTTTAATTCACTGTGTCTGTGAGTTGTTTTTCTTCCCTCAGTTGTCAGATGTATATTCTTTGTAAGAAGTCAGAGGTCCTTCTAAAAATCCTGGGCCAACAGGAGTAAAGCAGATGTTCCTTTTCCAACCTCTTAGCATCACTGGAATACTGGAATATCACACCTGAAAAGTGCTATCCTGAAGTTATCTCCAGTAGCAACAGCAAATCTGGCTTTAAATACTTCAACTTGAGCTTCGACCAAAGGCCCGGTGGATGCCCTGGTACAGAATGACAAAAATGCATTGAGGAGATTTCCTGGGAGTTTTGTTTAACCAGCCACATTAAAAACCTTCAGTGTTGCTACTAAATGTCATGAAGGGAGCGTCTTATTTTATCAGTATCTTTCTGCAACAGTACTGACCATTCAGTTTGTACAACAAAACCGTGAGATTGGGAAGAGTTCTTTTGCCCCTCATATATGCATCGAGTTATTGAATACATTATCGCTGGAGATGGATTATTCTTGGTTATTATAAGTAGTCCTGGAAAGCTTCTTCGACAATGAGGACAGGATAGGAGATAGGAGTGGACAGTGGGTAGGTTCCTTGTAGATGTAAATCAGCACTACTTCATTGACTTAATGGAGTTGTTAAGATTTATAGACTTTCCTCAGCTACTGCATATAATTGGATGTGGCGTGATGGTGGGATCTCCCTCTGTCCTACTGGGCTAGTATATTCAAATTAACATAAAGCTCATGCATTCTTACTGTTGGTGAGTTCAGCTTGCATATTAAACCAAACTAAAAAGCAACAACATATATTTTGTGCAAAACCAACATCACTGTTAGTAAATCATAAAGTAGTGAGCCTCCTGAGCCGGACCTTCAGCGCTCCAAGTTGTGGTTGCTCCATTGTAGCTCTGTTCATCTTGATGCTGCCAAACCATTTTGTGCTGGTACTGGTCCAGTGGCATCACAGCAGATCTTACTGGACTAGCAACTGTTCAGCACAATAGGTCCATGTGTAGTGAAGTCAGTGAACAGGTTCAAGTTCCTCTTGGAGTTAATTTTTTAGCTTCTTGGCTGTTCTAGTATTCATCTCTTCATGAAAAAGTAACTTCAGAGCAGAATATCACACCTTTTGACTACCACCTGTCTTTTAGGCATTGTTACGTTTTGGACTGAGAATTGAAGACTATCTGAAATCTTGGGTGTTTAAAGGAATTACAGTCTTGAATGATAATTTCATGGATAATTGATTAAAAAGGGATGAAACCCTTTTTTATTTACCTAAACTAGCTTGTGAAACTCATCACAAGTTACCACAGAGGCTAGGAGGTCAGCACAGTTCAGAGAAGGGTGTTTTTCAAGTGTTCAAATTTGTCACGCTCAGTAGGAATCACCCCAAGCTCAGTAGGAATCACCCCAAGCTTGGATTTCATGGAGAACCCAGCCATTTGTGTTTCAGGACTGAACCCAACTTGCAGCTCTTGATACGCTCAGAAAACTGGGTGTGAATTATCCCAGTGCTGTTCATCATAGTTTTCCCTTCAAAACATACAGCATCAGAGTACCATTAGGGACTGCTCTGCATTTGTGTGGCTTTTCATCAGCTCCAGCTTCACTGTAGTGCACAATTCCTCGTGTTTGATATGTTTTGTAAAGAAACACTGTATTTACATCGTGTAATTGATTTACACCTTGAATGTACAAATTATTTTAGGTATTTTATGATAAGATTATGAGTAATTCTACAAATGCAATTCTACAAGTGGTAACACATGTAAAAACAGTTGAAATAATGAACAGCATGAAAGGAGAGGAGACGAGAGCAGAACAAGGACCGAAAGAACCACTTAAAAATAAGTACTTGGGATTATTTTTATTAATTGCTATTATTATAATTAGGCTTTTGTATTCTGGGGTTAACAAACCACTGTAACTTGTTCATTACCTTTTCCCAATGTTCCCCCAGACCTGCAAGGTCTGCAGATACCTGAAAAATATGAACGTAAGCAACTAAAATACAACCTTTTAATTTCTCCGTTGGATCCTTCAGGCATACCCTGTGGCTCAACCTTTTCTCTGAAGGTCAAGAGAGTTTTATTCATCTGATATAAGTAGCTTGAGTGTGGCATTTATAACTTGAGTAATGTTATGGATGATAACACCATTAGACATTTTTACAGCTTCAGCAGGAGTTCAGCCAGCAGGACTATCAGCCTGATAAATGCTTTTATCTTAGAAGTTGTATTGCTGCAATAACCCCGAAACTTAAAGCTGCTCCTTGAAAACCTATAGCCTGGTTAAAGAGATGAAGAGTGCCCTCTGACATTTCCAGGTTGCTAAAGAGCTTTCTCAGGTTCCAGAGGAAGAATTAATATGCCCACTTAGATCTAAATTGGAAATTACTGTAGGACTTTGTCATTTTAAATGAACTGGGGGTGGTGCTACTAGAAAGAATTAGCTTTAGATTGAGATGAGACTGAACTCTGGCTGATGAGTCCCAACATTTTGTTCCTACCCAATTATGAAATGTTTCTACTGGATTTTAGGAGGCAGAACTCTTAAACTGCTATTTTTGGCTTTGTAGAAGTTTGTTTTGTAGAGATCTGAAAGTGAGTTGTTATGCTCTGAATGTAGACAGTGAAAGTGGCTGTGCACTGATGGTGAACAGCGTGAAAGGAGATGGCAGGAGACAAGTGGAAGAAGGGTAGCAAAAAGGACCACAAGAGAAGGAGTGTGAGATGAACAAAGGTTGAGTTCTTGCAGTTGTATCTGAGAACAGCAATATGAAGCTTGTAGCAGACTTCAGCTGCTCTTTTAACCCAGCAGCTATTTAACACAAAACTATTTGTAACATGGAGTGATTACAGTTAAGGCAGCCAGATGCTGTTTTTTCATCTGGTAACGTGAGACAACTCGATTGATTTTTTAAGATTTTAATGACTTCACTGGAGTTCCTCTGTTAAACTGCTATTTTAGTTTGCAACCTCCTGCATTTCCTTATTGTCACCTTCATGGTAGAAAAAAATTTTAGTACTTCTTATTTTTACTGAGATCTTTGAATCCACGCTTCTTTTCTGAAACTTTCAGAAATGCAACCATGACAGTTGCTTCCTAGGTCAGTATTATTGTGTAAGTCTGATAAAATACACAGTTTCAGTGCTGCAAGTCTGGCACAACATCTCAGAAGGAAGGTAGAAAGGAAGACGGCTGACAGCCGAGGTCAACAAGGATGATGGGAGGCTTTGAGCAACAACACTGCAGGGAGATCCTGAGTGGGCTATGATTCTTCTGCTTGGAAAAGAGATGAGTAAGGAATTGGGTAATGGAGATCTATAAAATGGTGACCAATGATGAGAATGTAAGTAGGGAACAATTATTCTGTGTTTCTTCTATTGTTAAGGGGTAAAAGTTACCGAGTGCAATTATCAAAGAAGAGGCAGTGTTTTTTACTGGAAACTACATGAGTGTGCAGGTGAGGTGCCTGGTTAGTGTGTCCCATTCTCTTACTCTTCCCCAAATACCTGACCGTTGTTAGAGATTAGCTTTAAGGCTAGATGAATTTTTAATCTCGGCATATAATTGTTAGAATCTTAAATTTACATACACTGTAATAGGTGGTAGACTGAAGGACAAATAGAAGATTTCTCTTCCTTTTAGCTTAATTTTTAATGCTGATGAGTTTTCAAGTTGACGAGTGCCTTTAAACTTGCTTTAAAACATATTGGCCTCATATGGAATTGCAAGATAGCAGCAGCAGCCTTGGATAATTATTTTGTGCATTTATTAATCCTTATTTCCTAATGTTTTTCTAAAATTCATCAAATATGCAGAATCTTAACTTGCTTAAAGCCTCAAGACAGAAAATGCCAATGAGAAAGAAGTTGTAGGTTCCAGTCAGCCTGACTTCAGTCAGCACACATTAGCCATGGAGTAGTTTAGGGGCAAGAAAAAAACTTGCATTATCCATTTTGTATTTGAAAAGGTGGGTGGAAGCTCTTTTTCATCGCTTCCTGAATGTGTAATATATTCCTTTCTTCTTACACTACAATAATCTGCTTCTGGTTGACTGATCGTATTGGGTTTTGCCTCTGTTTTTGGAAGACGTTCTCCCACCTTCTCTCAGCTCATCAACTGAATAACCTATCCTCTGTTCAGCTTGCTGTTTCTTACAAGCTGTTTGAATTCTCTGCTAGGACCCAATTTTTGTCATTTGGTATTGTTATAATTGATGCATGCCTCATTTTCTGCCAATTTTAAAAGTTTCTGTATAATTCAAGAATACTGCAGAATCCTCAGTAGCCCTTCTGCCGGTGTGCTTTGGTGGTAGCAATGGTCAAGTTCCAGTAAAGTGTAATGACTCATATTAAAGTGAGTAAAATGCACTGCACTGTGAAACATGACTTGCTCAGAGATTTTAGGACTTTACCTCTAGACTCTGGTGCTTTGACTTCATTCTTTAAATACATCTTTGGTTGTGGTATCCTGTTGTGGCACCATTCCACATCCCTGACTGCTTTGCTTTCAATTAATTTCCAGTGTAGCTAGTTAATTACAAGATGCATCGGAATGAGGCCCAGTGGCTGACATTTGGTGGGACTGAGAGTCGTTCTGTTATTTTCAGGTACTGTTTGGCACTGCTGATGGACAGGTTATCGTCATGGACTGCCATGGCCGAATGCTAGCCCACGTACTCCTTCACGAGTCAGATGGCATCCTCAGCATGTCCTGGAACTACCCCAGCTTCCTGGTGGAGGACAGCAGTGAGAGCGACACAGATTCTGATGACTATTCCCCACCACAAGGTAGGGTTGTGTGCATGTTCTTCTGTTGCAGGTTTGGAAGCATTCATGAAGGTATCTCAAACGCCAAGTAATGGTCATGCTGTACTGGAACAGTAGAGTGGCTGTGTTTTCAAGCTGGTAGAGGCCAAAAGACTCCTGTAGAGTTATAGTGGGGAATGGAGGAAAAGGCTGGTGTTGAAGTGTGGGGTCATCCCCAGCTCCACCACCAGCCTCACTGCATGGATTGCTGCAGGTCAAGCCTCACCTGTGCTGCTCTGCATCTGTTGGCACACGAGACAACAGCACAAAGCCAAAGGATTTTAGCAAGAATGAGTGAAAAATACTAGGAAGGGGCATATCAGTTTTCACTCATAAGCAGATGTGAGGTGTCGTGGCAGTCCAGATGTATCGAGTGCAGTCAGGGAAGTTAATGCATTTTTATATAGATTCATGTGAAAAGACACCAGTACTAGACACAGCAGGAAGTACTACATCTTTAATTTTATCTCTGTTCCATAGGATTCCTGTAATGCTCTTCATAATAGTCCCATCCTTGATAGTCCTGACATAAAGAGCTTGATAAATTCTGTAGGCTTAGAAATGAAAATATTTCCTGCAATTACGCGGGGTAAAAGAACGATGACTAGAGCTGTTTGGAGTTACTAATTCCCGTGCTTCAGAGCATATTGCCAGTTTGAGGGTCGGGAAGAAATCCTTTCCTACCCTTAAGTATAAATATAACTCATTGGGTGATGTGCTTTGGTTTTAAATTCTTTGGAAATCATCAGTAGCAAAGACTTTGGAGGCCTAGGTATCCATGCAATCAGCCAAATCCTTCTCCTTCAAGTAATGCTGATACTTCTCCTTGTTAATGCTGTTGATTAGTCTGTAAGATGGAGGTAAGCTGGTTCTGTGTTCCAGTGTATAAAGTCTGAAATAAATTAATAACTAAATTAATGTGACAGTGATTGTACAATGGAAAATTTAAATACATAATAGCTAGAAATAATTCTGAATTTGTATCTCAGATTTGTACCCGTGATCCACTGAACCACTGAATTGAGGACTCTTGTAGTTCTATCTCTAGTTTCAATTCAGTCAAAAAACCTACTTTTTCCAGAATCTTGTATATATGTCAATATAATAAGCATATATTTTTAAGAAATAATGATAGAAGATAATGTGATCATCTCGTAAAGTGTTAGCATCTTTTAAAAGGGAGTTTTGCTTTGGCTTCATACCTCACTTTTTGGTAAGATTTCTTACCTTAGAAGAAAAGAAGCAAATTTCAAATTTTCTAGCAAGCTTCTAAAGCAAGACAGAAAACAACATTACATTGGTTTTCTGTGGGTTGGTTGTTTTTTTTTAATACTGAGGTTTCAGTCGCAGGATGGTGAAGTTGCAGAATACACAGATGAGGACTTAAATGATCCGACTGCACTAGCTGTTTCTGAGTCAATCAGGGGGTGGGTGGACTCGTTACAAGCCTACGAGCTTGTTTTAATGATTACCCAAACATGAGGTGTTTTCTTTAGAGCAGATGCAGCATAAAGCTCTCAAAGGTGACAAACCTTTGACTCACACAGATGTGTAGGAAGGACTGGAAGCTTGATGGATTTTTCTTATTAAATTATATACACACAGAGGTGCTAATTACTAGACATTGTTCTCTAAAATGCTTTCTGATCAGCTTTTTTACAAGTTCAGGAAGCAATACGGCTCTTAACTGGCTCTGCCATTTTTGTTGACTGAAAAGATGCTGGCTGAGCCTTGAGAAGGCCTTTATCAGGGGCCAGTGTCATCTCCTGTCAAAAAGTGTTAAACAGCGCATGCTGCAGATGGTGATATTGGTCATGAAGTATTTGAGCAAGGCAGTTTTAGCAAATGCTGAAAAACAAGCCCAGAGGAGCAGAGACTTTGCAGAAATGTTTTTTTTTTTAAAGCCAAATGTTGCATTTGGCCTCACCTCTACCTTTGAGTGCTTTGGATCCTGTTGTGCAGGATGGCAGGTAACTTTTCATGCTGCTGCCCAGCTCTTCACATTTAGAATACAGCAGTTTGTGAGAGGTCAGTATGTGTTCTTGGAAGTTCTTATAATGTTTCTATGTGACTTCAGGAGGAGTCCTCAGCACTTGCCCAAGCAGAAAGCTTATCTAACGAATAGCTTTTAATGTGATTATGTTGTTTATTACACCAGTTTTCAACTTGGGTCCCAAGGAAACCTTCAAAAGCGCTGATTTTCACTTTGTGGACACTTTAGGGAGTTGACGGTGGAGAAGGAAAAACTACTGCTGTATATAACATCATAGTATGTGCATAAATGACTTTGGATATACTGCAGTAAAAATTCACGAAGTAAAAACATTGGGTTTTTACAAAACCAGACAGAGTAACTGGCTAAATCTGCTTTGCTTTTGCCCATAGATGTTGCAGGTAGAGTTTGAGGGTTGGAACCCTGGATATAGTTACTTCTGGTCGCTTGCCTTTTGCTTACTCCAGAGCCTTGTTTTTTGCAGATGGACCAGCTGCGTATCCGGTCCCAGTGCAGAACACCAAGCCACTACTTACTGTCAGCTTCACGTCGGGAGACATCAGCTTAATGAGCAACTATGACGACTTGTCTCCTACTATCATCCGCTCAGGGTTGAAAGGTAGACAAGGAAGCCATTTCACCCCTTTCCTATGCTCTTTTTTTTTCTTGCATATTTGATGCTGTGTGCATGGGCTGTGTTTTTGCGGTTGTCTCTCCTAACCAGAAGCGCTCAGCTGCTGTTATTGCTATTTCCAGCAGTGACACCTGCTGGTGGAAGAGCAGCTCTTGGCTGATAAAGGTTTTGTGTTTGAAAAAATGTTTCCATTTTTGAGATTGTGTTTTTATGGCAGTTTTGTTGAGCAAATTGATCTGATTGCTGTTTTCCAGCTGAATGTGCTAATATGTTTATGCTTCTTTGCGTGAATGCCTCTTCAACATAACACTTCTTTTGCCTCTTCAATTCATTCCTTCCATGCTTTGGGTAACCAGGTGTGAATTGCAATTCTTCTTTGAGTCCCACAGATTTTGAAAACTTGATAGAACTATTAATTATTGAGACAAGTTATGCTGAGAGAAGGGAAATTCCACTGATTAATTACTATACATCTTGCTAAGTGATGTGCATGAATGTCTGTAATGTCATTTGATATGATTCCATATCAAATCTTTAATTCACATGGAAGTTTTTACTGTTCTTATCAAAAAAGTCCCTTACTTTGCCAACACTCTCAGTACAACTTATGGTGCTTTGCCAGGAGAGAATCATGGAATCATAGGATTGTCTAGGTGTGAAGAGACCTTCCAGATCATCAAGTCTAACCATCAACCTAACACTTAATAAAACCTTCACTAAACCATCTCGCTAAGCACATCTACCTGTCTTTTAAATACCTGATACCACCAGTTCCCTGGGCAGCCTGTGCCAATGCTTGACAACCCTTTCAGTGTAAAAATTTTTCCTAATATCCAATCAAAACCTCCTCTGGTGCAACTTGAGGCCAAGTTAAACTTGAGAAGTTTTAATTCACTACAGCACATAAGCACATACTTAAATATAGGTTCCATTGATTCTTTTTCATCTCCACAGATAAATTACCTTTATATTAAATTTTAAAAAACTAAATTCAGCTGTTGGGGCAGACTTTTAACTGTTCAGTAACAGTAAGATTTTTTTGGTGAAAATTTGCCCTAGCACCAGCCCAATAATTTTGGTGCCCAAAATAAGAGTCATCCACTATGCAGGCTAGTCTTAGGTTAGAGTTTTCTACTCCTGCTTCCATCTGCGGCAACACAAGAAACTCACAGTTGGCAGAATGTAGGATCCTGTGGCAACTCTGTGGTTCAAAAAAACTTCTTCAGCTGAAAGGATACCTAAAGTCTGGAAAACTGCATCAAATTTAGAGGAGCTCTTGTTACATCCACCAAGAGGTGTTCCCAGCATCTCTGCAGAATTATAGTAAATGGGAAAGGAAGTATTCTTGAATTAACATCTAATCCAGCTTTCAGCTGGAAACAGTAGAAGAAACAAACTCGGTCTTATTCTCTGTTAGAGTTGTAGGGCTATGTCTTGCTGAGGATGTCTGTTCTCATAGAATCATAGAATGGTTAGAGTTGGAAGGGACCTTAAAGATTGTTGAGTTCCAACCCCACTGCCATGGGCAGGGACACCTCCCACTAGACCAGGCTGCTCAAAGCCCCATCCAGCCTGGCCTTGAACACCTCCAGGGTTGGGGCATCCACAGTGTCTTTGGGCAACCTCTTCCAGTGCCTCACCACCCTTACAGGGAACAACTTCTTCCTAATATCGAATCTAAATCTCCCTGCTTCTATTTTAAAGCCATTACCCCTTGTCCTATCACTCCACTTCCTGACAAAGAGTCCCTCTCCAGCTCTCCTGTAGCTCCCTTCAGATACTGGAAGGCTGCTCTAAGGTCTCCCCGGAGCCTTCTCTTCTTCAGGCTGAACAGTCCCAGCTCTCAGCCTGTCCTCATAGCAAAGGTGCTCCATCCCTCTAATCATCTTTGTGGCCCTCTGCTGGACCCGTTTCAACAGTTCTATGTCCTTTCTCTGTTGAGGACTCCAGAGCTGGACACAGGACTGCAGGTGGGATCTCACGAGCGCAGAGTAGAGGGGCAGAATCACCTCCNGGACTCCAGGTAGGATCTCACGAGCGCAGACTAGAGGGGCAGAATCACCTCCCGCAACCTGCTGGTCACACTTCTTTTGATGCAACCCAGGATCCCTGTTCTGTTTCTCTTTCCCCATTTACATTTACCAATGGAAGAAAGATCCTTTAATTACATCACCTTTCTCTAGCAAAAGATTAGTTAATTAATAATTATTATTTAATATTAATATTAATGTACAAGCTACCGTAGAATGATTTCTTACAGTTGTAAACATTGTTGTCATCTGTCATCAGTAAGAGAAGAATGTGCAACATTGTGCTGTACTGGAAGTGTGTATGAGACAGAAAGGTGATTGGGATATGAAGCTGCCCGTTGTACAGTGGAAAGTATTTTGCATATACCTGCCACATTGATGTAAACTTTTTCTCTACCTTCATATCAAATTACTTGTCAAGTGAGTGTAATTTTACTGGTCGTTATCACATGCAAGAATGTGCAAAACCTCCCAGTTCAGGGTCTCCATCCTCTCCAGCCACTTGGTGTTCTGCTGAGTGGATGGTCTGTGGTATCATGTGCGAGTCTTAATTCATGTGTTTCTGTTTGAGATCTGCAAGTATTGCTTTGTGGTCTCTGCAGCAGATGTCCTTGTCTTTATGGGCGGTTGTCGACTACTCAATGTATTTTTAAAGCGGGCAACTATAAAACTATTTCAAGCATTACCCATATATTTTTGCTGTTCTCCTAGCTTTGCATAGCTTTTGTTTTACTGGGAGTATTCATATTAAATTGATGCAAAAAAATCCCCCATTTGCTGTTGGATGAGAATTTGATCATCTAAATACAAGTTCTTCTCTTCATGCATTTTGAACACTCCTGGGCTGCATCAAAAGAAGCGTGACCAGCAGGTCATGGGAGGGGATTCTCCCCCTCTCAACCCCACTTGGAGTACTGTGTCCATCTGAAGAGGGACTCTTTGTCAGGAAGTGGAGTGATAGTACAAGGGGTAATGGTTTTAAATTGGAAGAGGGGAGATTTAGAATCATAGAATCATAAAATTTAGATTAGATATTAGGAAGAAGTTGTTCCCTGTGAGGGTGATGAGGCACTGGAACAGGTTGCCCAGAGAAGCTGTGGCTGCCCCATCCCTGGAGATGTTCAAGACCAGGCTGGCTGGGGCTTTGAGGAATCTGCTATAGTGGGAGATGTCTCTGCCCATGGTAGGGGGGATGATCTTTAAGGTCTCTTCCAACTCTAATCAATCTATGATTCTGTGATTCTATGAAAAGAGGCTGCTTTTTCACTTTGATAATTGTGCAGTTAATCCAGTTGCCAAAAGTTGACTTGATATGCTTGCCTCATTGATTTCCAACCTGCCTATCGTTATATTCTCTGAGAAAGATGAATAAACGCCCTTGTAGATTACTTAGAGGGCTGAGGACTAAGAGAAAAAAAGAAGCAAGCAATGCCTAGCTGTGGAAAAATTATCCTGAGGAACATGCGTCTTGCCTCTGATATGTACAGAAGTATAATTCCCATGAGGAATATCAGAAAGTTGAAATAATACAAAACCATTTTAAATTGCACATAAAAGTCCCTGAAAATGACAAGTTGACAACTTGAAACAGTTTTGAGATCCTTCCTGCCAACTCTCATTTCTCTCCTGCTTCTTCATTTGAAGACAGCTTCTCGCCCACAAATGTCTTCAAAAGGTTCTTGGCAGATTGAGCATCCCAGAGCACAAAAGTTTTGTCTTTACCTTCACTTTGTCTCAGCAGAAAATAGCTGCCTTTCACCTCCGGTTTAAGGGTAAAAAGATTTAAAGACTAGCTCAGTATTCCTTGCACATGCAAATCTGCCTGTGGAACACAAGCAGGAACACAAAATACTGGTTTAGTGCTCTTGTTGCAGTGTGACAAAGAGCTGGGGGATATAAGGGTTTGAAATTAGCATCCCCAAATTAAGCTGTGGGCGTTCCTCATCATGAGGTGCCTGTAGGAGAAGTAACTGATATGTATATTCATATCCATGCATATGAGAGACTAAGCAGTCCCTGTGTGCTTCTGGCAATCTCCTATGAGACAGATGAGTAGATTTTCACAAGTCGTGTCAAAAGAAAACCTATGACATGGAGGCCATCTGTATTTATGGACAAAAATCCAAAAGTCTTTCTAGTTTGATGTTGTAACAAAACATAACTCTAATTTGATTGATACTAAAAGTTACATTCACAGCAGTGAGAACACAAGGCATTGCCCAATAAGCTGCTCTTTTGCGCTGTAGACCTTTCCAGACTCTGCTCTCTACTGCTGCTGACTTAGTCATGGAATCAGGGAATTGTCAGAGTTGGAAGAGACCTCTTGAGATCCTCTAGTCCAACTCCCCTGCTAAAGCAGGATTGCCCAGAGCACATCACTCAGGACTGCAGCGAGGCGGGGTATGAAGGTCTCCAGAGAAGGGGACTCCACACTCTCCCTGGGCAGCCTCTGCCAGGGCTCTGGCCCCATCACTGGAAAGAAGTTTTTCCTCCTATTTGAATGGAACTTCCTATGTTCCAGCTTGTGCCTCTTGTCCCTCATCCTGTCACTGGGAACCACTGAAGAGTCTGTCACCATCCTCCTTCAGCCCAGCCTTTAGATACTTGTAAACATTATTAAGGTCTCCTCTCAGTCTTCTCTTCTCCAGGCTAAAGATTCAGTGAGATTATTTGTGTGCATATTAACTTAATTCCAATTATTTACCCCAAATAGGGTCTTCCACATGAGTTCTAATATCTCTAATAAATTCTTGTAATTAGGAGCAAGCACTGATTACATTCTAGCTTCACCATAGAGAGAGAAAAATGAATTGGTTTACACATCTTTTGCAATTTACAAAATGAAAGGAAAGTCATTCTCAGAAGTGCATATGGCGGCATATTTGCTACTATTTTGATGAAAGGATGTAGGCTTCTAAGTACTTAAATAACCTTTGAGAACATAATTTAACTGTTCAAGTCACTTTGCAGCATCTGGAAATGCTGTTCCTGCTGATTCTAAGCAGTGATTATTGCAAACTGTCTTTGTGATTTCAGACGTGGTGGTACAGTGGTGTACACAAGGAGACCTCCTTGCAGTAGCAGGCATGGAGAAGCAAGGCCAGCTGGTTGACCTCAGCAATGGTTCCCTGTTGAAGAGCGCTCTTGTCAAATTCTACAATGTGCGTGGGGAACACATCTACACTCTGGAGACACCTGTGCAGGTAGGAAGTACTTTTAAAGTCAGTTCTCAATGCTTTTGCTGACATGCTTTTCCCACTTCAGCTCTTTGTTATGGACCTGCAGTGTGAAAAGGTTTACAAAACGTCCTGAACACGTTCTGAAATATAGATGAAAATGCACTATAAATAATTATTGATTGTATTAAGATAGACATCCAAGAGTGTATCAGATTGCAAGGCCCACTGTGCTAGGTATTGTTCAGACATATAATGAGAAGCAGTCTCTTTCCCAAAACCATTGGACCGTGATCAGACAAGATAGAAAAAGGAAATTCTGTTGTTTTACAGACAAGTGACTGAGGAGAAAAACTGGATAACTTGCTTGACATTTTAGCAGAACCAAGAGCTGGACAGAAATGTTCCAAATCCAGTGTCATAACCACAAGATTATTGTCTCTTTGTTATTGCTGTAATTTTCTCATGCACAATGAGTGGATCTGATGCAATATTCTACTTTTTATGGCATCAGATGGAGAAGGATGAATCAGAAAGTCTTGTTTCTGTTCTCACCTTCTGTACAGACTTTCACTGTAACCTCAGTCGTGTTAGTTGACAAGTAAATGTCAACACATGGTGTGGGTGCTGCTTAGGAGCATGACATGCTTCATAGGTCTTCACTGATATTTCAGAACCCAGCTGAATGTCACTGTACAGTTTATTTCGTTTCCTGCAGAATAGGGCTGACTTTGTTGTGATTTCTGACTGTTATAAGTGAAACAATTCATTTATAAAAGCTTTGAAATCTAAAAGTGAAGGAAAGTTCTCTCTATATATTTGCTTAATTATGATTAATGATGATACCATTTATTATCATTTCTTTTTCAGTACCCTGATCTGGGATGGATACAAAAGTATGATGTAGGAAACCAGCTGCTGTGCTTTTGTGTTTGTTTATAATTAGCATTAACCTGTGCTTATTAACGTTAGCATTCTAATTTAGATAGAATTCTTTAGTTTTGTAATGTATAAAATAATGTTCTCTAAAGCCAACCTAAATATGTACAGTGACGTCTAATGCTGATTTAGGTGTCTAAAAGACATACATACAGCTTTATGGTCTTCAATGTAGCCCTTTCAGCAAAGTCGCACAGCTCTCTTCTCTGGATCCATTCTGGAGAAAACATCTCTATACCAGTGCTGCTTATTCCCAGACCAGGTAAAAACCAGACCTCCTTCTGTTACTTCAGTGCCAGAACATCGTGTGTCTGTGGTAGCTGTTGAACCAGTGTAACGCTCCAGTGTAAAATTATGAAATCAAGCTGTAGTTTGAGCAGTGGAGCTGATGGGGTCAGGTTGCCAGAAGGTATGCGTGTATGCAGGCTTGTCTCTTGCTGCTCTTTCTCCCACTTTGTTCCAAATCACCTCAAATGCCTTCATTTCCTCAAGCTCTCCCTGCATCCCATCAACTTATTTTCATATTTTCAGCTCTTCTTTCTCCTCTATATAACCAATGGGGAGAAAGTACATATTGTGGCTGACATGAGGGCTAATTATTCTGCCATTATATGAGTACTTATAGGACAACTGACAGGTCATGCAGAACAGGTAACTGCCAAGTTCCTACTGAAAATACTAACGTGAGGCTCTCTGCTCTTCCCAGCTGCTAATTTTCACTGAAAATGCAGCATTTTAACATCATGGAGATTTCTTCCTCCTTTGTCAACTTCAGATGAAAAGCCAACAGCTTGAGGTTAGAAGTTAAGGGTGGGTGGAGGTGGCAACCACCAATTAATAACACAGTCAGAGAGTCTCATTTCCTTAGGAAACCAGGGTAAAAATAACACTCATCCTCATGTATTTATGTCTATAAAAAAACTGTTTGCATAAATCTGCCTAAAATTAGAGCCACTCCTCTTCTCTCATTAGTTAGTGTTTATTCTCTTTATTTAGTGCGTTTAAATTCCTCTTTACTAAGCTGCAGGAGAAAGTGAGGGGTCTTTCAGAAGGATACCTCTATCTGCTCATGTGGATTTTCAGCTCCTGTGTATTTGAATGCTGATCTAATGGTATTACCAGCAAAATGACAGGTACGCTAGAACATTGCTATGTATTTGGTTTGCTAACAAAATCAGATAAAAACTGCTGCTGCTAAAACATTGCTAATAACTTCTGTTATTCTGCACCCCTGCTCCAGAGATGACAGAGTGAGTCAGTGGTCCCAGTAATTTGTCTAATGACAAATTCATCAAAGCAAATTCATTAATTTTCTATACCACCACAGTCAGCCTTCTAGTGGGATTTTATAAAATTCATGACTGATTACTAGAGAAAAGGGAAAAAAAGAATTTTCTCATCTGCAGCCCTTCTGCTAAAACTGTTTCTTCTGAAGCGTGTGAATGTGTGACTGGAAAAGCACATTTATTCTAAATGAGCACTGATCCAAATATAAAGGTCGAAAAAGCAACGCAACAATGAACATTAAAAGTAGTGGATTGAAGGTGCAAAACTGACTTTCCCTGTGGTCCTCTGTTCCAGTTCTTGGATAAAGCAGACATCTGAAACTTTTATCAGTAAGACACACTGAACTATCTTTGTTTCTGCTGTTTGTCTGTCCCAAGTGTCTTCAGCAGGATATTCAGAAAACAAGATACTTTATTTTTTATAACAAAGCTCAGTCTAAAGCTGACGTGGAATGTTACCTAACATAAAGTCACTGCAAACCCCAAGGAAGAATAGATTTGGGTACTGCAGGTGACTCATATTGATGATGACTTGTCATGGATCCCTTCAAGGTGTTTTATCTGCTTCCTTCTCCTCGGGCTTTAGTATTGTTTTGGCATCTTCTGTCTCAATCCAAATGAACGCAGAGGCTTTGCATGAAAAATAGCTTTCATAAACTGAGGGATATAGTTAGGACAGTGTAACAGTCTCTCTTGTTCCCTACTCTGGGGCTTCTGCCTGCCACCTTGACATGCTGCAGGAATGTATTTATAGAATACAGTGGGAAGAGCTGAAAAACATCGGTAAGGATTGGGCAAATATTGATCTTCTGCTATACCTGTTTTGAACAGGTGAAATCGACCTGTTGTGAACCTTGAAAGAATGATGAAAAAACTCCAGGAGGGACTTTAGAATGTCACACCAGACAGGTGTTTTAGAAACACTGGTTTTTAGAAAAATGCTGATCTCATCTATACTTCTATAATTCTACAGTATATTTACATTAACTTATGATTTTATACCACTGTGTAACTGTTGTAAGAACAGTTTAAACCTTAAGTGCAATGAAGAAGAAAGATGAGAGTGATCTGAGCCCGACATGTTCCAGACCCAGTTGTATAGGCAACAAGATTAGATGCAGTAAAATTCTAATTGCATTTTTGTCACTGTAGTATTTTAAGACCCTAATTCAAAGAGGTGTACTAAAGGCTGTAGTGGCTGAGGACCCACTTGCTCTAAACCTGCTGCTGTCTGTAGCAGCAGCTTTCAAAGCATTTCATGGGCTGCTTCTCTGCTAAAAAAGTCCCAGCATCTGAGTGGATAGATTTAAGATTCCTGCGGAAACCTGGTAGTTGTGTAAAAACTATTTTACTGAGGCCTGAGAAGGAGGGTGCAGTTTTATGTTAAATTCAGATCAAAAGGCTTTGAGAGGAGAGGCTGCCTTTTATATTACCCAGCTGAGCTGACCTTGCTTACTTTGTCTTCATTTATTGCACATAGTGTTCAGGTTTGTTGCTTCCAAATTGACATGGCCTTTCATTTATATCACCTGAAATTAATCCTATTTAGCTGTTACTGGATGACAACAAAGCTTCAAGAAGAGTTCATTTTCTTACAGAAAGAGAAACAAGAGCAACAGTTTCGAACTAGCTGGTGAAACATTATTTGGGATATTGTTAAGGACCTTGTTCTTTTCCATATAGGCCATAAGATGATCTCTGACTGCTGCAGAAGTGCATTGTGGTCAAGACTGGAAAATGGACACAGTTGTGTAAGCAAAGATTCATTTTACTAAAATGGAATCTCATCATTGTATTGAAATCTTAAAGAAAACCACCCAACTGTAGAAACAGAGAGGATATAAGACATATCTGCAAATAAAATAAGGGTTTGCTACATGAAAAATCATGTCTTTCCCCCAAGTCACAGCCTGTACAACAAGAAGAAATGGCTTCAAGTTGCACTAGGGGACGTTCAGATTGGATATCAGGAAAAATTTTGACACTGAAAGGGTCAGCATTGGAATGGGCTGCCCAGGGAAGTGGTTGAGGCACCATCCATGGAGGTATTTAAAAGACAGGTTGGCATAGCTCTCAGTGACATGGGTTAGTGATGGTTTTTTATCAGAGTTAGGTTGATGGTTGGATGAGATGATCTTAAATGTTCCTTCCAACCTAGACAATTCTATGATTCTCTGATTTTATGTAAGGCCACAGCAATGTTATTTCTGACTGCATCATAGTCTTTATCGCTTTTATCACCATCAGTTCTTCCTAGTTAATATTATTCCCACAGTAAATATGGGGAACTGAAGAATCAAGGAGTTATGTTACTTTCCATCAGCCGTCCGTGCATGCTGTAGTATTACAGAGATGTGCACATGCAATTCAAAAGAGCCAGGTGGCCACTGCAGCTGCTGCACCTTCCAGCTTCTCTGAAAAAAGTAGAATGTCTCCACATGAGCAGCCTAAAGTGAGAGAAATCAGAGTTTTCCTTCACGTACCGTTTGTTAGATAGTATTTTGCAGTTGGGTTCTTTCTCTGGAGAAAAACACTGAGTTTTGCTGGGCTTTCTGCCCCAGAATACCATTTTCATTTCATTGCCAGTGGGACTGCCAGTGCCAGCAGCTAAGGGATTAGTGCAAGCAGCTGGCAGGCCCTGTGGCTCAGGATTTCTGAGCTTAGGGCAGACAGCAAGAATTGGCTTGAACAGTGTTCTCACTGACTGAACTGCAAACAAGTGATGTGTCACAGGTGGAGTGGTTGACTTCACTCGTAAGAGAGAAGTAATGAAATATTTATTAAGGTGAAACAGAGATTTAACAAAATTAGTGGTAAATGCAACAGTATTTTACAAGATTCGATACCAAGGTACTCTTGTGTATTTACTGCATAGAGGACAGGGTCAGCCAAGCTGTCAGGGAGATCCTCCCATTGAGTCAAGAGGTTCAGAAAGGACCCCCTTGCTTTCTAAACTCCTTCTCAGAGAGAGGAGTCTGGGTGCGGCTGGATCCAGTCCTAGTCCCAGAGTTGGTCAACGGTTGATATCTAAAGGATTAGATATGCGCAATCGATCCTTTATATCACTTAGCTAAGATTTCAAAGTTTTAGCATGCTATGAGTCACTTACCGAGAATCTGTTGTGGCAAGGAATCTCTCAGCCTCGAGGAATAACCTTAAGCGAGCGTCCTCACAAAAGGGGAGATCCTGGCGTGCAGCCCGCTGCCGTATGAGAGCTCAAAGGGCTCTTGGGCTGTCCACTATTTATACAGTAAGATAACTGAACTATAGTCATATTCTCACAGGGGCAAAGTATCTAGATCTCCACTCCAGATAGTATTTTGGCTATGTTGCCAGCCATCCCCCAAAGTCCATGGGCAACTTACTGCAACCAATGTTGCTATGGCCAAGGCAAGTAGGAGCCGTGGTGGGAAGGAGGGAGAAAAACAGTGAGAGCACACCGCCACCTGAGGAAAGGTATAGAAATTGTTATCTCTCCTGTAAGATGAGTAGATGAGTGACTTAGAAGAAGCAACCACGGATTCTGACCAGGAATATCCATCCCTGCGTGCTTTTCTAAGTGGAGTCGATGTCCCAGCTGTTGAGTGGATGTAGCTGACTTTCAAGCCCACTCAGAAAAAAAATGGTAAAAAAGCTCCTTGTTGGCCACTTTTTGAGATATGTTTTCAGTTAATATTTCTCCCAATAAAAAATCGCACTTTTTTGTCCTTTACCCAATTATTTGTAATATACAGTTGTCATAGAGCTAAATCCTGTTGATGTGTAGAAGTTCAAGGGGCTTTCCAGGATGTTTTTTCCCTGCGTGTTTATATTTAAGCCCTGGAATTCATTCAGGTGTTTGCAGTTTGTTCTGAGGCTTTTCAAAATGCAACGGGATTTTTATATGCAAAGTGAGATTAAAAATCATCATCAGACATTATATTTGTAGCTGCATTTCTTTGTTCTGAGCAGAAAAAAACCTGTGCAAACATGAAAAATAGTATTCTTCTGTGCTAGAATCTGCTTGTTCATTTTCTAACAGCTGCAAAAAGGGCATCAACTTTTTTCTGTCTTCTTTTTGCTAAAACAGTGCAAATAAGTGGGTGCTTTATGAGGAGCAATACTTTTGCGTTGGATGTTGGAGTTCAGTTGTTTTTTTCTCGGCAGTCTTTGGCCAGCTCATAACTGACTTGCTGCAGTAATTGATTCATATCCCTCGTCCTTCAAGGGAAAGAGTGGGAAGTGTAGTTATTGAAAAATATTATTGGAACCGTACATTTAAAGGTCAGGTCAGATCTGACATTTGGATGATCTTTTATTTCTCCAAGCCTGTAATGACAGGCTAATTTTCCCTAAACCTCATCTTAAATCTTAGCCCTTCAGCATAAATGAAGTGTTGCTGGATATTAGGCTTGAGGAGTGCTAGGGGACTGAGTATTCCATAGAAAAGGAAGGCAAAGCTGTCTGGTAAGCAATGACAAACCAGTATGGGACAAGTGCTCTTCGAAGACATTGAAAATATTAAGATTAAAACACGTGAGGTGTAGGGGGAGACTAAACCTACAAATGCAGGAGTAGAAATGTCATGATTTACAAATGGTACAACACTTATAGGTATTGTATGAGTGTAAGCATGTATTTAAACATGCACCCACTCACATACTGTTTGCATAAAAACACATAAACAGAACATAAGGGAATCAAACATTGAGAAGTTTAGAAGGCAGCTGAACTGTGGCTGCCTATTGGGAAACTGTGGTGAAATCATGCAATGAGGCAACAACGTCTTTCAACTTCTGACTTTCAGCTCCCCAGTGCTGTGTTGCCAGAGATCCCATCCAGCATTTCAAAGCTTGGGAATGTGTTTAAACCCGCAAAGGTTGTTGCACTGGTGCCGTCTGCATCTCTGCTGTCCTTTGTATGCAGCAGCAGCCTGAGGAGAGAAGCAATCATTTGGATGAACGGAGACCTATCTGCGTGTGATGTATTGGATTATAATAGCAGCAGTGCTAGACTTCATGGCAGGGCTGTCTGGGTGTGCTGAATTGGATTGCGATAGCTGGGATATTAGACTTCTCTTCTGGCAGTAAGCTCTATCCAATAAGTAAACATTTGTGTGTGAGTCACGTGCTTGTTTGTTCCCTCACTGTATTTATAGGTCACCTTAAGTTGATGCAAGGTGAACACAAGGATGCAGTTTGGATCCCATGGTAACGATCAGGTAGATAGTTCTGCCCGTGGTGGAATTCAGCCCTTGGAGTAATCGTGGTCACTTCTACTGATACCTTTCTCAAGCTGTCATGCGGTAGATGAGGCAAGTTCCTAACGTGCGTCAGTGCCTTTTCAATTGCATTTATTTTGCAAGCAGCTTGAACTGTCTCGTTACTACCAGACAGTATTAGGGCTGAGCCACACTCTCAAATCGTGACAGTACCAATCAGTAAGGGATCCTTTATGTCAGCTCTCATCAGATTTAAGGCTGTCCCACAGATTATGATTATGACAAACCATGTAATAAGTATTGATGGTACACAAAGGATTTTTCAATTCTTTTTATGTTCTCCGCTACAAAATGCCTTTAGCAGTTACTGTGAAAATCACAAGGTTCACATGTTGCTGCTTTCATTTGCATATCAGTCAGCCTGAAGGTTTGTGCCTCCATGGAAGTGTGTGTGGTGTTGCCTAAATGTAATGAAAATGAAGCTTCTTCATTCCTTCTGCTTTAAATTCAATATTTTCCTTGCAATTTAAATCTAGGATAAGATGATATAGCAGGTCAGATCTTTTCTCTGAAGAAGCCATTTCATCAAACCCTTTATCTTGATGGTAGACATCAATATAGTGCTGTGCAGCTGCATTCTACTTTATATCATTCACGTAAAAACATCTTGTCCTGGTTTCTCACCTTTAAGCATCTTGAATTTGTAACTAAAGGGGAAGCTTTTTCCCTCAGAATAGATTAGTAACTTCTGTTTACCTGATCTAACCCAAGTATCTGGGTGCTGTATTACTAGAAAAGTGTGGATGAAAGCTACTACTGGTGGTGCCTTGACTCTTGTATTCTGTATAGTTAATTCTAGTTTGGTACATCTTGTGAAGAGCATAGATATTCCAAAGAGACTCTGACCTTTTAGTAAATACAGTTCGCAATTTAGATGAGAAAACTTTTGCTTAAACTTTTGAGTGTCATAGGTTGTGAAAAGAAGGTACTCCTTCATAGGAAGGAGCAAACCTTTTGTAGTTCACCGATTACAGCACAGTATTCTTCATGGTGTGAGTTTTGTGGTGTGTACTTGTGTATTTGTGTAGAGATAGCAGCTATGGAATCGAAATTTCCTACAATATGTGCACATTTGCAAGTGCTTTGAAACACAGGAAGCAAGAGATGACAGCTGGATGCAGCTAATATTCATGAAGAGCAAAAGTAATTGTGGTAAGGCTATAAGAGGTCACAACAGACCTGCACTTTACATGAAAAACATGGAGTTTGGGAATAGATTTTAGAGGGGTCTTTGCGAGCACAACCCAGGATTCTCCCATAGACTCTTAATGTTCATGCAGCAGGGAATAATGTCCAAACCAGTGTTTGTTTAGTGTTATTCTGCTCCTCCTTCCAACACTTAGTACCAGTCACCCCTGACTCTTTCTGGTTTTGCCGTCAGGAATTCAGACATTTCTGAGTGTAGACAAGCAGAAGACAAAAGGCCATTCTCTGTTTTGTTCCTGGTGCTCTTTCACAGCTCATTTCCTTTGGGAATAGTTCAAAAGAGATCCTGTGCAGCAGAAGACTCAGTGCAAGACAAGAAAAGCAATTGGGTTTTATCCACCAGTTTACTAAGTGTTTCCAGGCACATCATTTTACTTCTCTGTTGTAAAATGCGAGCTGTTACCAGTGGATTGATTAGATGACAGGAGAAATGACCTGGAGAGGGTATCAAAAGATGTGATGTGACACTGTGTGAATTTAAAGTCACTGTCTAGGTTCAGCCTGGGGAAGAGAAGGCTCCAAGGAGACCTTACAGTAGCCTTCCACTACCTAAAGGGAGCCTACAGGAGAGCTGGAGAGAGATTCTTTGTCAGGAAGTGGAGTGATAGGACAAGGTGGAACAGTTTTAAACTGGAAGAGGGGAGATTTAGATTGGATATTAGGAAAAAATTCTTTACTGTGAGGGTGGTGAGGCACTGGAACAGGTTGCCCAGAGAAGCTGTGGATGCCCTGTCCCTGGAAGTGTTGAAGGCAAAGCTGGATGGGGCTTTGAGCAACCTGGTCTGGTGGGAGGTGTCCCTGCCCATGGTAGGGGGGTTGGAACTGGGTGATTTTTAAGGTCCCTTCCAACTCTAACCATTCTGTGATTCTATGTTTCTACCATTCTGTTATGAATTTAGTAGACAATCGCTTGTGTAAAGGCCTTTAAGCCTTGTGAGTAAAAAGCACTGTATACGCATCAACCACTGTTATCAGTAACTTCAGATCTTCACATTCTTCTCCCTTCTTTTGGGCGATAGCATTTAAGTTCCCGGAAGACTTGTGCGACGTGATTGGCGCTGAATTCATGCGTTCACTTGCTGTGCAACTGTCTTGGAGTAAGTGTACGCTCTTTGAAAGTTGTGTCCTTTTCCACCCCACGCAGCGTCCCATCATCTCCATCTGTTGGGGTCACAGGGACTCACGCCTGCTGATGGCTTCTGGACCTGCATTGTATGTTGTCAGAGTGGAGCACAGGGTCTCCAGCCTGCAGCTGCTGTGCCAGCAGACCATCGCTAGCTGTCTGCGGGATGACAAGGACATCAGCAAACTGACTCTGCCCCCTCGGCTCTGCTCGTACCTCACCACTGCCTTTATACCAACAATCAAGGTAAAAGGGAAAAAAAATCTGTGTGTGAGGAAGAGGGAAGGGTTGCCTGATTTCCCCTGCTCCTTGCTGCTCCTAAGTGCCAATGGATAAATTCAAAGATATGATAATTATCATAATTACCATTTTAAAAGCTTGACAAAGGGTCATTCCTGTCTTCTTCAAGAGCCTACTGATCCATTTGGTGACTGTTAAAATCTGAAAGGATGGCTCACACATATTGATCTGCGTTATTCCATGGGGATGTCCTTTCCAAGGGTAAAATATGCTCATGACTCATAAAGACTTCTGAAGAAGCTCACGCTGATGATAATATTGTGCCACAGTTATAGGAGCGATTCACAGTGGTAAAACTGTCGCCTCCCTACTTGTTATGTGAGTCTTTATATTGCCAGAGAAGTTATACTTAAGACTTGTGACTGCCTGAATCTTTCTACTGACAGTGAGTTCTGCTAACCTTGCTGCTCCAACAGTGCTATGGGAAAATGAATCAAATATTACGCCTTTCCCTATACCAAAAGCAGAGCCATCTGGTCAACCTCTGTGTTTCATGGTTTTGCCCTTGATCACATCTCAGGATTTCCAAATTCTTTATCACTGCCTGAAAACTAGAGCATTAGCTGAGAACTGCTCTATATTCAAACATATATTTTTGTGTATGTGTTATAGCATTCTCTTGAGCTGGTTTTAGGTCCTTGTTAAAACAATGCAGAGCTCGAACAACTAATTTGAAATTAGTGGAGTTGGCCCAGCTTAAACAAGAACAAATTATGCCTATAAAATAATGATTCAGCACAGTTTCATTTGGGTACTGCTAATCAGGGCAATTTGTTCTACTTGTGGAACATTGCATTTGCCAGAGAAGAATAAATGTGTTGCTGTAACCATAACTCCTCTGTCTCCAAAGATGCAGAGTATTTAGGAGACCAGTGGGTATCAGTTCTTTCTAACATGCCTACTTCTCCCCAGGATGCTTTTCATGTTGTCCCACAGCCACTCCTGCAGCTCTCTAGAGCATCAGTGACTCTTTCTTGGCTGTTGGGGATGGGATGAAGGCAGCAGTTAGCTGTAGCAGGGCTGGAAGCCATAGCAAGCATCAGAGGGGCAGAGGCAGTACAGGGGCACATCATTGCCAACAACTCTTCTGTCACCTCCTTTCGGGGTGGGGAGTGATCACAGGGCTGCATAGCTGAGAAGCTGAAGCAAGGTTCCCAGAAGCCACGTGCCCCTGCTGTTCCGTGGGTATTTCTGGAGCCTCCTCAGCACTGGCTCTTCCCCAGCCACAAACTCCCACTTACACTGTCAGCTGTGCCTCCAATACCTGGCAAGGGACCCTCTTTTCCTCCAGCATGAGGACTGTATTATAGATCTTCAGCCCATATCCATCTTGGCAAGTTAAGGTATTCTTTTCTCCCCCTACATTTTTTTCTTATATTTTCATTTTAAAAGAAACTGTGTTGATTTAGAATCACAGAATGATATACACATACACATTAGTAGTATTTGTGTCATACAGGCTATATTATTCTAGACAAAAGCAATCCAACTGCTTTGGGACTGAGCTCCTTATGGATTAATACATGGTGTGCTGGAAGCAGGGCCAAGTAATCCACCCTGAGCTTTGTGCTCATACTTCTCCACGTTGCATGCAAATAGGCCCTCGGCAAAGATGGCTCACGTGCTTGGAAGTGATACAAGAGGTAAAAGCTTCTTTCTGAGCGGACAGCATTGTAGCATAGTGGCAAAGCATCTTCCAACACCAACCAAGAATGGGAACCTGAGTGGCCAAGTTCAATAGGGAGCCCAGCAAGAGACAAGACACTCTGAGACTTAGACTTGACCGTGTTGCTCCAGTTAAAAGAGAAGTTTGTGATAGAGCCAGGACTTGAATACAGGTTTGTTGTCTATTTCAGTGTTCTAACCACAAATCCAACCTTTCTTTTTGATCTAACTAATTTTAGTTTTCTGTGTACAGCTGCTTTTGACCTAAATAGACAACACACAGCTACTTTGTCTTGTGTGTGGGTCCTGCATAACTCACACGGTAGCCTGTACTAATCTTCATCTGCCAAATTAGAGTTGGGCTCAAATTCAGATAGCTGTGTTAGCATTAAGTCATCACAAAACAAACTGCAATAACCTATAGGAAACTTTCTCTTTCCTTCCTTCATTTATTTAAGCCTCCTATACCAGACCCAAACAATATGAGAGATTTTGTCAGCTACCCAACAGCTGGTAATGAACGTCTTCACTGCACGATGAAGCGGACAGAGGATGACCCAGAGGTTGGTGGTCCATGTTATACCTTGTACCTGGAATACCTTGGAGGACTGGTGCCGATCCTGAAAGGACGTCGAATCAGCAAGTTGCGGCCAGAGTTTGTCATCATGGATCCTAAAACAGATGGAAAAGCAGGTAGAACTGAATTGTTGCTCTGTATAAAAAATGGTTTAGAAAGATGTTAGATATTAAATCCTCAAGAGTTAAAGAAAATCTGTATGCGCAACATAGAAGATGGCATCTGATATTTTTGTCTGATGCAAAAAACAAATCTTCAGCATGACCTGGGCTCTGAAATTATACCATGCTGTCTTCTGTTTCACAAAAGGGAACTTCTTGTATTTTGAATAGTGGGTAATACATTGCTAATTAGCACAAAATATTCTTTAGTCTCAATTTTGAAGTTGATTGAGTGCTGTTCACCCCTCTGAATCATGTTCACTTGAGTTTGAACCACTGGAAATGTGAAGTTTATACTACACGGAGTGGAGAATATTGATTATCTCTGCATAGTTTTATCTAGACTTCTGCCTGTGGATTGGATTTATGTTTCTGATGACTGACAGTTGTAACTGATATCAGTTTTCCCAAGCAGCACTTACATTTTCTGGGGCCTGTCTTGATAGATGAAATCTATGGAAACAGCTTGATTTCCACTGTGATTGATAGCTGTAACTGCTCCGACTCCAGCGATATTGAACTGAGTGACGACTGGGCAGCAAAGAAATCTCCCAAAATCAGTCGAGCTAGTAAATCACCCAAGCTCCCCAGGTAATCCTTTCTTGGATATTTCCTCCTCTTTTTTCCCCAGATTTTCTTCCTTTCTTTTTCTTTTTTCTTTTTATTCAAACACTGTCTTGACACCTCATAAAATTAAAAGCAAACTCCTTTGGGCAGAAATGAGTTCTGTGGAGGGTTGGGGTCCACTAATAGTGTGCTGTTCTGGGGTGATCTTGGAGGTTGGTGTTGAGGTGGATTTTGGGGAAGGTTCTGAGGCAAAAGGTAATGGGAAATGATAGGACACCACTTCTCCCCAAGCAATCTCAAAGACAGTACTAACTCTCCCACCACTGCCTCTGCCACCTGTGAACTCTTGCCACCATAGATTTCATCCTTCAGACAATCTGTGTTTTTACCCCCTCTGTGCTTGGTGTTCCTGGTCGAGCTAAAGCATTACTTCCCGTGGGGTATTTTCAAATTCTTAAGTCCATGCATAGGTGGCATAGATCCTGGCATAGGTGACACTGCTGCTGTGGTGACCTTCTACAAACAGATTGTCTTAAACGCTGGGTTGACAAGGTTCTGTAATCATATGCAAAACGAGCTTCTAAGCCATTGGTTTGTCTCATTGCTTTCCTGTAAGGTCTTTGTTATATCAATTATGTGCGTAGACAGAACCCTCCACCTGCGCAGAGCCTCACTGGGCATCTGTCTGCCACCTTCATGTTATGGGATTGAGGCCCTGATGCCTTCTAGCTGCAGCTGACACTTTACCAAAGACTTTATATTTCGAGCTTGTCCTAGTGTGAGACAAAGGAAATGCACTTTATGTGGGAAGATAATGTATGAAATACCTGAGTTTTAGTTTAACAGTACTTGACAAAAGAACCATCACTTCCAGGGCCTAATACCAGAATGGCACAAGAAAGAAACAACACAACCTATCTTTCTTTGGAAGGGATACAGTCTCAGTTACTGCAAGAGCATCAGGCCTTATGTATCTTGAAATTTGACCCATAGCTCTCCATCCCATAGTCTACAGTCTACAGTCTTCATTAGTTGCTTAGACCACCACACATTGTCTTCATTACATTTTTACATTCAAAGACATTAATTTTGTGCATTTTTGCATGCCCATTTGATGATTTT
The DNA here is from genome assembly GCA_013398155.1 of Pedionomus torquatus. Classification (NCBI taxonomy): domain Eukaryota; kingdom Metazoa; phylum Chordata; class Aves; order Charadriiformes; family Pedionomidae; genus Pedionomus; species Pedionomus torquatus. The sequence goes on from VZRU01012150.1 coordinate 143,264, forward strand.
AATGATTGCTTTGTATGCAGAATCAATATAGAAGCTCGCAAATCTCCAAAGATGTCCCGAGCTGCACAGGAGATATCAAGATCACCGAGGTTACCAATAAGGAAACCTTCTATTGGTTCACCAAGCCTAACTCGAAGAGAGTTTCCTTTAGAAGACATTACTCAGGTATTGTGCACACTGTGACCAGACCTGCATTCAAATGCATCTCCTTCCAGAGGCAGCAAGTTATGATACAGATTCAGTGACCACCCATAAAAAATTTTAATTTAGAGAATTGCATTTTCCAGTTCAATATTAATCCTGGCACCACTAACTTCTGTCACTGTTAATCCATGTGAGAGGTTTTATTTGAGGTGGTGATGTTGGCTGTTTGAAAACACACGTGACAATGATTGTTACTGAGTTTCTCAGAGCTGTCCTAATGTCATAATAGTTCTCTGCTTTGGTAGGAATCTGCAGAGACAAGGAAATGCTTGCTTCATAGGGCCATATGTTCACTATTTCATAATTATCTGGAACAGTTTTAATAGGATGGAAGGGAAGGAATTAGCAATTTGCGCTCTTTGTGGTGCTAACATCATTTGGGTAAATGAAACTTAGCAGGCTGTAGAACCTCTCTGGGTTACATATTTTATTATACCAACCTGTGTTCTTTTAATTTTACTTTGTTTTGCTTCAGTTGGTATTTCTCTGCCCTGTCATTTCATTTTTTCCTCTTTAGTGAAACATTCCAGATGAGTTACATTGCAGTGGTACATAGGACCAAAAGTCCTTTGAACAGGGCAGGAGATCAGAGGCTTAGGTTCTGCTCCTCATGCTAACGGCATAACTCTTGGCCTTTGAGAAAATCTATTGGTCTTTCAGACCCATAATTTGATCACCGTGGAAACACTGATTTGGGAAGCTGCTCTGGAAGCTCCAGGAAAAATATATTTATCATTATGAGTAATTAATTTCTGTTTCATTTATTGTTCTATAAAGTGATTCTTAAGCATAGAACTGAAGGGCAGGGTGTATTACTTTCTGAAATACAGAATCACTGAGCTTTTGTGCAGGAGAAACCAGACCTATTCTCAATAAGCTGCCATCATGTTGTTCTGTTCCTCAAGAGCTTTAATCAGCCTATGTGGCTGCCATATAGTCATTTTTGATGGTGTTCAGATATCAAAATGAGACTTCTGAATGACTGGGTGTAACAGGTGCTCAATAGACACATTAGGCTGTTTCAATAAAATAAAAACAAGAGGAGCTGAAATTGTGTGATCACTTACAATAGCTTCATTGCTCTGCAGGTTTTTATTAGAGCTTGATACAGATTTTATTGGGTGAAAATGATCTTGTTTTTGCTTTGCAGCACAATTACCTTGCTCAGGTCACGTCTAATATCTGGGGAACCAAATTTAAAATTGTGGGTTTGGCTGCTTTCCTACCAACTAACCTTGGTGCAGGTAAAAGTAAACTCCATTGATTTTTTGCATCTCCAACTCTTTCTAACAAACAACAAACTTACGCTGTGTGATCCTTTTTAAGTGATCAAAAGACTCTGTAACAAAGCACTCATTTTCTGTGGTCAGGAGGGATTAGATTTTAGAAAATTCACTGCAAGTAAAATAGATTAAAATCTATAAATACAATAATGAGATGATCAATAAAATGTTAAAAGCCTCAGTTGTAATAAAAGATTAATTAATAGTCCATCCCAGACCTTTATTTTTACAGTTTTTCTGAACAATTCTCAAACAAATAGAGAAAATTTTTGCAAGACTATAAAGATCATAGGTTTTAAGTTACTGTAATGGAAATATTTTTAAAACTCAGATTTTTATAGTAATTTAGTTACTAATTATGCCAAAATAGTGTTTAAAAAAGCTCTTACAATGTCACACTCAAGATTCTTCAAGCATCTTCAAGCAAAGATGCTGCTTCTATTTAAAAATAAATAGCTGAAAGTAACAATCTTTTATCCTTTTTATGCAGTGTTACACAGCGATTTGGCTAAGAATGGCCCTTACATGAATTTATTCATTAATACATGAAATAAAAATAGTTGTACCCCTTCATGTGCTTTGAATTGATTCTTTCTTAGCTTTAGATGCAATTTGTGTAACAGACTTTTTTATATTTCTTCTTATACTCTTTCTCCAGTAATATATAAAACCAGTTTGCTGCATCTGCAGCCCAGGCAGATGACAATATACCTGCCAGAAGTGCGGAAGATTTCAATGGACTACATTAACCTGCCTGTCTTTAATCCAAATGTTTTCAGCGAAGATGAAGATGATTTACCAGGTAAGGAGGAGCTGGAAGTCTGCTGTGTTATGCGTTAAGCTAGATGGAGGCTAGATCACTTGTGTCACTAGCCCTCCCTGTTAAACACACAAATCTAAATGCCTTAATCTGATGGAGTCCTGTAGAACTGAATTAGAATAAGGCTACAGACATTGTTTTCTAAAATATGTAGAAAATAGAATCCATATAGAGTTGCTACGTTTCAAGTTCATTGGAAAATTAATCATCTTCTATTTAGTTCACTAGCAATTCTCCTTAGACTGAAGCCTTGCTTTCTACATCTTTGTAGGACAGAATTGTAATGTGTTGGAGAGCCAAAAGGGTGGTTCTTGTGACCTGGTGGGAGCTTGGGTTGGAAGGCAGGTTCCTGTAAAACCCAGCCACGCTTAGAGAAGTGATAAATGCCCATTTGGATTTTTATCAATACCAGGTCTTACAGAGAGGTTAAAATAGTAATCTATAAGCAAGGGGAGGGTCTTCTAATTTCACTGAGATGTAAGGCAGCAGAAGATTCAAGCAGTGTAAGGGAAGGCTTAGGTGCAGGTGATGTGAAATGTGGCAGGTAAAAGGACTAGAAGTACTCTGAACCTCCTCCAGTCAAAAAAAAAAAAAAAAAAA
>VZRU01012150.1:150284-179688 GCA_013398155.1 Pedionomus torquatus
CTCTGCTTGAAAAAGGGGGACTTCTCCCTCTACCCAGCAGGGCACTACCAAACGCCCCTGGGGTACGAGCGGATAACGACATTCGACAGCAGTGGGAACGTGGAGGAGGTGTGCCGGCCTCGCACCAGGATGCTCTGCGCCCAGAGCACCTACACCTTGCCCGGGCCCGGCAGCTCTGCCACCTTGCGCATCACCGCCGCTGAGAAGAAGATGCAGCAACCCTGCACCAGCGCCACCCTGAACCGGCTCACAGTCCCCCGTTACTCCATCCCAACTGGGGACCCGCCGCCCTACCCTGACATCGCCAGTCAGCTGTCCCAAGGCAGAAGCATCGCGCAGAGGCTGGACAGCACTATCATTCATGCCACTCTGCGGAGGAACAGCAGGGAGGCAGCCCTGAAAATGGCTCAGCTGGTGGACGGTCAGAGAGCCACCTTGCAACTTCCCCCGAAAGCCAAGAGCAGCGTTGTCACAGCACAGTACCAGCAGAGAGTACCCACCGCCTTGTACACTTGCAGCCAATGCAGCAGCGGTGGCAGTGGCAGCAATGCGAGCACTGGTGGCGTGAGCAACATCACTAGTGCCAATGCTAGTAGCAGCGCTTCCAGTATCGGTGGCATGAGACCTGATCTGAGCACGGGGAGCGGGTCCCAGCACAGCTCTGTCATCGCTCACTCTGTCAGTACTTCGCCTCTGGCCTCCCAGTCATCCTACAGCCTGCTGAGCCCACCTGACAATTCCCGTGACCGAGCGGATTATATCAACTCCGCCTTCACAGAGGATGAGGCCCTTTCTCAACACTGCCCTGTGGAGAAATCAATACGGCACGTACCTGTGGCCTTGACGGAGGCTGCCCTCGGTGTAAAACGGCCACCGCCGTACCAATGGGACCCTATGGTGAGTGAAGAGATATGGGTTCCTCAGGAAAGGACATCTCAGAGCTCAGTGCCCAACCCTCTAAAACCTGCTCCTCTCATCATCGGTCAAGCTCAGCATCTGGATATGTCTCGAATGCCGTTTGTTTCCCCCAAGTCTCCAACCAGTCCCACTGCCACTTTCCAGACGAGTTACGGGGTTGGAGTACCTTACCCAGGAAGCTACAGTGCCCCTCCCCTTCAGGGAATGCAGTCCCCTTGCTCCCCCAAAGAAGCTCTGGCCCCAACACAGTTTGCACAGCAGGAGCCCACAGTTGTGCTTCAGCCAGGTTATCCATCCAACCTCTCCTATTGCCCTTTGCCACCCATGTACCCGGGAAGTAGCGCCTGCTCTAGTTTACAGCTGCCACCGATCGCCTTGCACCCATGGAGCTCCTACAGCACCTGCCCACCTGTTCAGAACCCCCAGGGCACATTGCCTCCCAAGCCTCTCCTTGTGGTGGAGAAGCCGGTGATGTCTCCCCCACCCGCAGAGCTGCAGGGCCATGTGGGCACAGAGGTGATGGTGGAGACGGCAGACACCTTCCAGGAAGTGCTCTCCTTGACGGAAAGTCCCGTTCCTCAAAGGACAGACAAATTCGGCAAGAAGAGCCGAAAGCGCCTGGACAGTCGAGCCGAGGAAGGAAATGTGCAGGCTATCACTGAGGGCAAGGTGAAAAAGGAGGCAAGGACACTGACTGACTTCAATTCACTGATATCCAGCCCTCGGCTGGGGAGGGAGAAGAAGAAAGTAAAGAGCCAGAAAGATCAGCTGAAATCCAAGAAGCTAAACAAAACAAACGAGTTTCAGGACAGTTCGGAGAGTGAGCCAGAACTTTTTATCAGTGGGGATGAACTAATGAACCAGAGCCAGGGCAGCAAAAAGGGTTGGAAAACCAAAAGGAGTTTGAGGACAGCCAGTGAGCTGGATGAATTCAAGTGCCGGAAGGCCAGTGAGAAGGAGGACGGGAGGCTGGGGAGCCAGGGCTTTGTGTACGTGATGGCCAACAAGCAGCCACTGTGGAACGAGGCGACACAAGTCTACCAGCTGGACTTCGGAGGGCGGGTGACCCAGGAGTCAGCAAAAAACTTCCAGATTGAGCTGGAAGGACGACAGGTAGGAGGGGGCAGCACACATGGGCCAGGGTTGGGGGCAGGGGCTAGAAAAGCTGGGCCAGAAATCAGCTCTGCTTCTCATGCAGCCAAGTGCCTCTTGCTTGTGTTAGCGGCTCTGTGAAAAAACCACTTTGCCAGGTGGTTGATAAGACACAGCCATCAAAGGTATAGATTCAGAGTGGAGGGTGAAGTTCAGTTGTAAAGTAAATGTACAAAACATGTTTGGTCTTACTCTAGTCAGACACGGGAATAAGGGCCTCCTTTAGTCTCACTGGCTCTCACTGCTGAAGGTAGGTGGGTTTTGTGATAAACACAACAGATCTCCCCAACAGTAGTTGAATCTGCTGTTGGTGGTTGTGGATGGCAGCTAGCTGAGTGAACACTGCTCCCTTCTTCCAGTGTTCCCAGGGGTTATCCCGTTGGCAGAGAGATACAGTTCCCTCCATGGTCTTGTAGGTTACCAGACCTTGGGGGGCTGGTTCTCAATGGTAGAGGAGGGAGGAACTGATCTTCCCCAGAAGACTGCTCTTGGGCTGCCATGAGTAGAGGGCTCTGTGGATAGTTCAAAAAATCAAAAAACTTAATTTTAGGCTCTCTCATTTTGGCCCGAGTGGGATGTTACTACACTAGACCCAGAGTATTAAGTGGTATGAATCAGCAGGACACTGATGTGAGACTCAGGAAACATGTATATATTTCCTTGTCCAGCTGTACCATCTGTCTTAAGTCACTTTCAATTTACTAAAGACATCAAGGCTCTCAACTCCTTCTGATTTAACTTGGGAGTTAGAAGTCTTAAATATCCAATGTTCGTGTCTGGTGGTAGTCTCTGGGTTTTGTTTAGCTGTAACAACAGCTCATTTAAAAAACTGATTAGAGCCATTTATGTCTGTCTTCTTCAGTTAAATGCCCATGTATACATGCTGGTGAACAGCTGGGAAAAGTCACCTGGCTGCAGATTTTGCTGGTGGGGGAACAAAACCTGACTCGGCTTGCACAGGCAGCCTCCATTCTAGCTCCAGGAACTTCACTGTAGAGCAAATATCATCTGGGCTTCTGAGGAAGCAAGTGGAAAAGCAGTAATAATAGGCCAAACTTCAGATATTCCCTGTGGAAGAACAACAAACAACCTGACTAGCCTTGTTTTACATTTCAAACAGCTCCCACTGCTCCTTTGTTAATTCCTTCTCGGTGTAATTACGTGCCAGTGAGCTTTATACAAAGAAAAACAGAACTGCCAAGAACTTGCAGCTTACTGGCTCTGAAGTGAGATTCAAGAGATCGGTTATTCCCCTTCCCTGAAAGCTCCTTTCTTTGAAAACAAAATCTCTTTTCCTAACAGGCTGATGATAGGATGTCTGCAAGGGAGAGAATTGTGTTTTCCTGCAGGAAGGATGGTGCAGGTGTAACCCACATCTGCGGAAGTGATTGGTGACAATCTCCTTACACCAGTGCTGTATACAGTCTAGCATGATACCAAGCTCAATTTATCCTACAGAGTTGAATATTGCAATCAAATACATACAAATATTACTCTTCTTTGGCATCATACCCCATTCTGTGAGTAGCCCCATTCATATTGGGGCAGGAAGTAAGGTGTTCTTACAAAACAGGAAAACCATTTTGCTTTTATTCTTCTCTGGTTCCTTTTCCGTGGTTCACTTTTTTTTTTACTTTGTTCTCTTTCTCCTTCCCTTCTCCTCTTCCCCTGCTTCCCAGGTGATGCAGTTTGGAAGGATTGATGGCAATGCTTATATTTTGGACTTTCAGTACCCATTTTCTGCAGTGCAAGCCTTTGCTGTTGCTCTGGCTAATGTGACTCAACGCCTCAAATGAACAAGCAGAGACTGGAGAGTGGAAAATGTTAACCTTCTCAGAAAGTCCAAACCGGAAAATGTCAGGGCAGCCTGCTTTGGGTGTGCAGAGGTGCCTGGGAGCGAAGAAGGCAGTAAAACTGGAATAGTCTCTTGGTGCCCAACAGAAGGGCATTAACTCTAATCAGTCATGGGGTGGAGGGTGGGGGGCTGGTTTCTGTTTTGTTTGTTTGTTCGTTTGTTTGTTTTCAGGTGTTTTTATTATTTTTTTTTTCTTCTAAAGCGTGCTGGGTCTCAGAAAGAGCAAAGGGTTGAGAGCTGTTCGGTGTTACACGGGGAAGTGTGGCTTTTGGCTTGTCGTGGTGGTTCTGCCGTGTTTGCTACAGTAGCTGATGTAAGCTCATAGGGGGATTAAAAAAGACTGCTCTTTTTGATAGACTGCCTTATATCATGCTGTTCTTTTTAAAACAGGGAACATAACTTTTTTTCTGGTCCAGTTTGTACTATTACTACTTACTACTACAGCAACATCAGTGATAGCAGCAAAAAAAAAAAGAAAAGAAAAAAAAATGAAGCTCTGATACTTGAAGACACGTGTTTCTTCTCTGATCTCTGATAAAAACTGAGCACCACAAGTTCCAAGGAGGCTTATGTAGGTCAATGTTTAATTTATAAATAATGATGTATTATTCAAAAGAGAAACAAAATTGTTACCGATGGGTGGTTTTAAAACCCAGTGTATCAAAGAAGTTGATGTCTGCTTGTTTTGTGTGCTATTATTGGGGATAAACATCTTTCAGTAGGGACAGAAGATAGAGGAGGAAATAATTGCAAGCAGTGCTTCTTTGTTATTGGGGATAAACCTCTTTCAGTAGGTGACACAAAGCAGGAGAGGAAATAATTCTGAACGTTGCTTCTTTGCTCATGTTGATCAGCGGTATTCTCCAATTTGGCCCGTAGCTGGGAGAGGTACAGTGTGACCAGGTGTACCTCTGAGGCTACGCCTGTACATGCTCCTCATTTAAATGTGTTCACACTTCATAAACAAAGTCTTTCAAGTGAATGAGAAGGCCCGGTGTATTCAGTCTTGGCAATCAGTATGAATCAAGTTCTGCAACAGTATGTCAGTGCTTGAATTAGGAAGGAGACAGAAGCTAGCAAGTCGTTTCGGGAAGCAATTTCATCAGGAAAGCAATTTCATGACAGGAAACATCATGGCTGGCTGGAGAGCAAATGAGTTGAAAGAGGAAGGAAAAATTGGACAGAATCATCCCTTTTATCACCGTGCTACTTGAGTAGTCTTTGTTACTGCAGTTCAGCTGAAAGCAAGAAGCCAACGTTTACATGGAGTGTTACAGAGGAAGGCTTAAAAACTGTAGCATGACTCTCTGCAGTTTTTCCTGGTGGACACACAGACCTGTTGAGCATTTCAGACGGGTTGCTTGCACAGAATTTCCGTGTCATCCATGCGTTGTGCACATATTTATTTCCTTTCTCTCCTCCTTGCTTGCATTTTTCTGTGGAATATGTTCTGATATGAAAGTAGTTTCCCCAGTAATACACAAACGCCAAAAGTATTCATGTAATAGCAATTCTTTTGAAGTGAAAGGCACACTGAGAAAGTCATGGTGGTTGAGGTGTTGATGGCTGCTTTGTCTTTGTCTTTCATCCACAGTTTAACTTCATTCTTGAAAAGCTCAGTATAACTTGAGGTGAATAGGTGTGATTTTCTCTTTGCTTTTCTTAAATCCTAATGACAGGGCAGATGTGTGTTGCATTTGATTCATTCTAGAGGAGCATATCGCATAAGAACCTGCTGTAGTAGAAATTACCAACATGCAGTGAGCTTATAACTTCTGCTGTGCTGAAGCTACTGGAGCTGTACCGCACAGAGGGAGAGAGTAATGCCAGTCAGAGAGGAGATGACAAAGTGGATCACCCAAAAGTAACGTCCTGCAGGGTAAGTCCAGGAAAAAACACCTGCAAGATGTTTTCCTCGAAGGAAGGAAGGAGAGGCAGGAAGGAAGGAGGGGGAAAGTAGATGGTACCATGCCTGTATTACCCCAAAGCTTAGCCAAGTTCTCCTTGCATGTGGGAGTGGTCAGGCACAACATTCCTCTTGACATCTAGCAGATTGTTGTTTGCTTTGATGAATTTTGTTAAATTTTTGTCAGTTATCTGAGCCCATTTCTGTTCTTTCTCATATGCATGATTTATTCAGCAGTTTGAGAGCCCATATGTATAATGTGTGTGGAACAGAGGAACCAGAATGGGTTTGGTTCCAGTCCCTTTAAAATCAATGAAAGTGTTTCCTTTGGATTTTTGTGGAGGAAACACTGTTAAGCCGTTTGTCTTTATTGAGTTAGATGCTGTTAAAACAGGAGATTGAATTCTCAGTCCACTGATTCCAATACACAAGGAGGAAAGATGGCTGATGGGAGTCCTCACCTGCCTTAAGGTCTGTGCTAACGAGTCATACTCTAATTAGAGTACAACAGGCGCACACTTGAACACCTCAAGAAACAGACCATGGCTTGCTTGTTGAGGGAAGGGCTGCTCACATCACCTGTAGTTTTAAGCCAAAATTCTTACTACATGGAAACAACGTGCTGTGGGTTTTTTTTTTTCTGAACAAAATCTAACCAGAATAGAAAGACTTTTTGTTGCAGTTTCTTTAACCTTCCAAGGAACAGTGTTCCTCCTCACTCATTGGCATTTTTTTTTCCAATTATCAGTAGTTTTATGCTAATGGAGAAACAAGAAATGAAAACCAATAAAACAAGTGGCAGAGTTAGTAACTTGGTTTCTTTGGCCTAGGTCATGACTGTGTCCTTCTGATGGCACCTACCAAGAGTATTGGCATAGGAGAGACCTGGTTTCTGCCCCAGCAGAGCACAAGGAATGATTATCATAAATTAGGAAAATAAATGCAGTTTCCAGCATCCTTCCCATTTACTTGTCAGAAAATCCTATAGAATAAGATAATCTTTTATCTTTTTGAAAATAATTTAAGAGTTCTTTAAATTGAGGATTTTAATGGCATAGAGAATACCTAGTATTAGAGAGAGAAAATACACGCAAACATAGAGAATTTTAATTAAAGGAATGGGAATTATGTAAATATCTGAGTGTGCAACTGGATCCCAAATTATACAAAGAACAAGTGAAAGTGACTGTTGCTTTATTTTTCATTGAAATACAACATGACAAACAAATTTAAAAGGCCCTTCCTAAAATAATCACTTAAATCCTGAAGATTGCTATTGCATTCAGCCAAAAGATAGATGTTACGTTTTATATTTCATTAGTAAAACCCAGCTTTTCTGTAGATATCTAAGTTCTTCTAGGAAGAATGTAGCAAAATGTTCAGAAATATCTAGTTCTTTTATACACACAGTAATTTCCAATAGTTAAGTATGTTTTTTCCAAAGCTTTTTTTTTTTTTAGTTGTGCAATAATTGTGACTGTCTAGGGGTTTTATGGGTTTTTTTGTTGAGCTTGGGATTTTTTGTTGTTTGAGGGAATTTTGAATGTTTTTTTAAAGATAATTTAATGCAGATTTCCTGTTAATGTCCAAAAGACAAATTATTTATCTTGCATTATGTAATATGTGATTTAGGGATTATTTTATTACTATGTATCAGTGAGTTATACACACTTTCTTATTTATATTTAAAGAGCATCTTTGTAAGTAATTGTTTGCTAGCAGTATGTTTTACTGCAAGAAGTTATAAACCCATATAGGAAGACCTGTTTTTGCTGGATACTGTGCAAAATTTCATAATGCGGGCACGCACAAATATTTTTCTGGCAGCTGAAGGCAGTGAGTTTGCTGTGAAGGACTCTGTAGACTACAAAGAGTGTAGATGACTTCTTTGGGACCTGCAGAAATCTGTCCTTCTCCACTGCTGTTTTCCTCCTGTGTTTCTAACTATGTATTTCAGTTGGGAGTGTTTTTTAAAATGCAAGGCTTGATTTGCTTCCCATCTTCTTAGTACAGTGCTTTTTCTTGAGATATAAGGTGGGTTACGTGATAAAAGGAGCTATAACGATAGAGGCTTGGTTTGGATGAAGTTCATTGCACGGTTTAGTAGGGTTTGGCAAGGGCTTAATTCAGTGCTATGCAGAGATACAACCAAATGAGCTTGGAATAAGCTCACTGAGGCACAAGAAATAGTGTAGCGGTAGATGCGTTTTCCTCTGATCAGACTAACAACACTCCTTCAGCTGGGCTCAGCTGATTCCATATGGCTGGAATATGGAATATTCCATAGGGCTTCTGATAATCTGTACATAACTGATGGAGCTAAGCCCTGATGCTGCCTGCAGCAGCCTTGCCTCTTCACGATGCTGTATCGGAGAGCTGGTGGAGCAGGCATTCCTCCACTCATCATTCTAGATAATCATTTAGATTAGATATTAGGGAGAAATTCTTCCCTCTGAGGGTGGTGAGGCACTGAAACAGGTTGCTCGGAGAAGCTGTGGTTGCCCCATCCCTGGAGGTGTTCAGGGCCAGGCTGGATGGGGCTTTGAGCAACCTGCTCTAGTGAGAGATGTCCCTGCCCATGGCAGGGCAGTTGGAACTCAATGATCTTTAAGGTCCCTTCCAACCCAAACCATTCTCTGATTCTAGGTCTACTCCAAAAGTAGTGTGTACCTGCCGCAGGGTTTGGGCTGCAGTAGCTCTGGGCAGAGAAAGCCATGACTGAAGCTAGCTGGTGGCCATGGTGGCCATTTGAAGTTAGAATCTGCTCCACTGCAAAAGCGTGCAGCAGAGATCCTGATTCTTTTGAAAAAAACGGGGTGGTATCCTTGAAATATAGCTAAAAATTGATGCTTACAGTCTAGTATGAAGTGCACCATGCATGGAGTGGCAAATTTTAGCTTGAAACAGTGAGGATATCATGTTTCTGCAAGACCCGAAGAAACTATGAGAAGGAGGAGGGTGAAAGAGGAGGAAAGGGAATTATCACATTAATAATTTTGCACTCAGTTCCAGAGCTAGCAGTAACATCTGCCATGGGCTGCCTGAATATTGGCCGTACGACAGTAAATCTGTACACAAGTTCATCTCAGTTAGATAAACTTCTTGTGATGCAACCACAAGTAAAACAGACAGTTCCACATTTCTCTCTCCAGTTTTGTTCCATTGTTTTCATGAAGATGCATGAAGGTATACAGGTGTCAGACAAAGCTATCTGACATTGCTGAAGCCTTGAGCCTAGACTTTCCGTGGGTCCGGGCTTTCCTTAATGTGTCTTTTTAGTGTCCTCTCAGAAATTCCAAACAGATTTTGGAGCTTGCCTCAGAGAATTTCTGTGCATTTGCTTTTTGCAGCCTGATGTGTGTGATCCTATGTTACCTTGGTGCCCTGTTCTCTGTCAGAAACAGTTTAAACCCTCGTATGAATAGAGCGGCACGTGCAAAAACTGATCTGATTGAGAGAACGGGGAGAGAAGGCGGGGTAAGTTTTCACTAGCTTTTAAGAATGTGTTCCCCAGAGCAAGTTTAGAAATGGCCTGTTTCTGCAGAGCCCAGACCAGTCCAGACCAGTCCATCTGACTTGGAGGTTAGTGACGTTAGTCAGGTGTGTGGCAAGCTGACAGAGGGCCGACTGCCAGCCTCACTACGCCAAGATCCAGGAGAGACTAGGATCCAACCCACAACGTCCTTTCCAATTACTGCGTGATTATAAAGTAAGAATGACTTTTATGACCCACTTAAGAAAACTATAAAGCACTAGCCAACAACTATACTGACAGTTCCGTATAACTCCCCTGAAGAATGCAAGAGGTAAATTCCTGGCCATAGAGGACTCATTCAGACTTTTGCCTTTTCCCATTTTTAGCATTCCTTCACAAGTGTTTGTGTTATTTAGAGATGGGCAAAATGGGTTTCCCAGTGTAAGAGAGCAAATGTTATCATACTGCTGACAAAAATGGAAAAATTCCGGTAGACTAATTTTTTCATTTTCAAATCCCTTCACCTTCAAGGCAAGAACAATCCTCCTTCAGCAAATACCAATTCAGAGTCCTGCTGCCCTCAGGAGTTGTCAGCAGGTGGGCACCACAAGTCCTCTTTGCAGGATTGGAATTTACGTGCACCATTCTCGAAGGAGTAAGGTTAATTACTACTTGTGTGCAGTGGGCTACGCAGATTATTTTATCTTTGCATTTATTTAATTTTCTTCTTTAAAAAAAAACCCTGCAGAGAAGTTTTCAGATTAAAAGACAGCTTTGCATGTTGCCCGAGATCTCTGAAGATGTAACAGGAGATAATTTCCTTGGGCAGTTTGATTGTTGCTGCAGCTAGAAAATGAGATTTTTAAGACAAAAGCAATTAACCAAATAAAAGAATGAAATAGGATGCAGTGAAGCAATTCTTGCTAAGAAAATTAAAAACTTCACCCTTCAACTTGTTATTTTGCGAATGGATGTATAATGAGAAATCTGTGCTTCGAGGCAAATCGATTGTTGTTGGGCACTATACAAGCGTGTGGGTTTCCTGATCCAGAGCTGACTGCAGGATCAAAACAATATGATTTTGTGAGACTTAAATAAATGAAAACACCAAATACTTACCTATCCAGGGCATTCAATGAAAAAAATTAGACGGTGTGATGTTAAAGCCTGCCAGTGTATTCTTAATCCTTACCCTCCAATTTACTTTCAATCAAATTTAAGAATAGGATCTGGTTCAGCGGTTCTGAATCCTGTTGTTTATTTGTGGAATGTTTGTCTTACTGGCAAGAAGATGGTTTAAGATATGGATTGAGATCAACTAATAATAAAAGAGAAACATTTTGAACAGTGTGCAGACACCTGAGTTTCAAGTATTTCTTTGCAGTAGTGCTCGGCTTGTAATTTGAAACTTGTATAGTTTCAAGTTCTTTGCTCAGAACTTTCCTAATTTTACCTTTGTTTCTTTTGTTTGCTTGATACATGTTTTGCTTTTGGTTTCCTTTTGTTTCACTGTTTCTGCATTCTCTGCTTCTTTTCCTTTTTCTGTGTTGTGCGTTCGGGGAAGGGTCTGTCTGTTCAAGATCTCGTTGTTTATTGTAGATAAAATATATGGTGTTGTGGAATAGCATGGAGATGCATTTGATTGAAAAGGCACTGTAGTGTTTCCTGAAAAAGAAGGAGAGTTGCATTTGTTTATAAATGCGTTGTTTTGGTACTATAACCGTGAACATTATTATGGATTTCCTTTTCTTTTTTTTTTTATTTTATTTTTTATTTAATGACAATATACTCATGCAGGTGCATGCGTTCTTAAGCTAGCAAGCACAACATGTTTTTCTTAAAGCTTTTGGAAATTTGGTACACTACACAATTTGTGTACTTTTACATACCCGTGCTATTTTTTAAATCTATTTTTTGGAATCTCAAGTTTTTTTCCCTCCTCAGTATACCATGGTATACTTGGTTTCCATTGTACTTAAAAACTACCCTGACCTGCCTCTCCTCTTATGTATCTTGTGTAATAGATTTTGCAGGAGGTGCCTAGAAAGCATTGTTGGTTTCCCTATAAAAATGTGGTTTGTCCAAATTCTTTACTGTCTACATGATTGAAAGATGGACTGATTGCCCTATTTTTCCTTGATGATTTGGAGTTGTAAGAGTTGTCCAGCTGTTGCTTAATAAAATTTTGCAGACTAGAAAGTTCCTGGCTTGTTTTTGTTGTATTCTGCATCTTGTCAAGCACCTTCAATAATTTTAAAGCAGGTGACAAATCTGGACTGGAACGACCTGAAAAATAAATGGCCAGATGGTGTTATGCTCTCTCTTTTCAATAACAAGTTCCACTGAACGTGATGCGTGTACCAGCCCATCATACTTTGTGTCGTTCACATGGGAAGATGGATGGCAAAGGTTCTGTGGTAATAATGTTCCTGTCTGCCTGGATATCAGCCGATTCTTGTGCTACTTCTCCTCTGCTTGTTTCCTTTTTTAAGGAGATTACCTTTGGGGTTTGTCGTACTTCTCATTTTGTCATTCATATTCTGGAAACTTTAACGTTACCATGAGGGATTCCTCTGTCTTGTCATCTTTAATAACAGAATAAAATGCTGTGATGACCAGTGTTCACTCTCTGGTTTTGACCTAAAATGAGCATTCTGGGTGCTTGGCGGTAGTAAATTTGCATATGTTGCATAATAAACATCCCAATTATGGCACAAATGAGAGAATCCTGGCATGGATCCTTGAAATGGACCCGTGTTACCAGTGGAGTTTTGCAGGGGTCTCTGTTGGATCCTCGCCTGTTCCCCGTATTCATGGGTGGCCTTGAGAAGAGTTTGAACTCTGGGTGACAAAATTTATGATGATATGAAGTTGTTCAAAATACTGGAGACACTGGCCAGTTGCCAAGAATCTCTGAAAGTCTTTATGAAACTTGTCAATAAGATGGAAGATGAAACTCAGGTGAATGTAAAGTGATAGACATGGGGGAAACAACAGTTCCAACTTCATGTTTGCAGTAATGGCCTCTGTTAGAAGAGACCTCTGAGAGTTTGACAGGTTGCTCTCAGAAAACATCAGGTTGGTTCTCAGCAGCAGTCAAAAGAAGGAAATAAAATATTGGTAATGTTTGGAAAAAAGAATTGACAGAAAAGCAGAAAATACGGGGTCACTGTATAAAGCTGTCGGTCACCAGACTTTGCATACTGAATGGTAGCACTTGTCTTAGAAAAGGTAGAATAGATCTAGAGAAGATTCAGAGCTGGGTAACAAGAACAATCAAAGGCATAAACTGGCTTTTACTTGAGGAATAACTGTGAAGGCTGGGACTCTTCAGCCTGGAAAAAGAAGTAACTTGAAGGGATTGCTAGAGACCCATCAAAACAGGGGTGATGTGGAAAGGTGGGTAGGGATTGTCTGTTGATTGTCTCTTACTGCAGAAAAACTAAGAGCTATAAAATGAAAATTAAGTGAAATAATAGCAGGACAGGATATCAAACAAAAGGAGGTGGTTCTTCAAGGAGGCGAGTAGCAAATCGCTTTGACAAAGGATGCTGTGATGCAAGACTGGAAAAGTACATTGGGATTCTAAACAAATTGCAACAGGGGCAGAAAGTTCCCTGAGCTCAAAATAGTCAGAGACTGGAGATTATTGGGGGAAATACCATAGGAATTTGCTCTGTTCTTGCTCTTCCCAAGGAATCTGTGAATGGCTGTAGCAGGAGACAAAATACTGAGCTTAAATGGATTCTCACCATGAACCAGTGTCACCGTTCATACAGCAGCATTTCAAAAAAAAAAAAAAAAAAAAAAANTGAGGAGAAGGGGGAGGATTCCCAACCCAGTGCCTGAACGTGCTGCGCTGCGACTGTGAGAAGTTGTCTTCCAGCATCAGCGCTGCTCAGGGAATGGGTGCTGGGGCGCTGCCAACGCTGGGGAAATCTCCCTTAGCTCTAGGTGAGTTTAAGTGAAATTCAAATTCTACTAAAGTGCAGAAATTATGAAATTAGTTGTTAGGTTTGGAGACAGAGAAGCAGCAAGATAGCTTGTGTTCTGGCACTTTGCTTTGGCCTTGTGCTTTTTCTGCTTTTTGCTTTGGGTAGTTCTGGTGTTTCAATGGCCAAGTGATCTAGGCTGATTCATGCAGTTTCCTTTTTAAATTGAGGTTCCAGCAGTTTTCAGGTTTTTCTATCTTTGTATAGGTTATTGACTTAAAATATAGTCATCTTCTGCTTCCCTGCCCTTTTTTAGTGTGAATTTGGGTGTTTCTACAGCACTGATAATTGAGTCAATCATGGTAATAATCTGTATCTCCTTTGCTCATGGAACTGAGCTAATGCAGTGTAGTTTCTCGGTCTGGAAGATTGCTTTAGGAAGGCCCCTCTCTGCTGGGTGCAACTGGCTAAATTCAACACATGTAGTCACTTGTGGTTTGTAACATGAACTTTCTGTATGTGTCGATACGTAAATGAGACTGAATGAACGTCCAGAGTCACTGGAGCTGTAACTAGCGCTTGGGAGAGAGGAGGCATGAAGGAAGCAAGTGGACCTGGAGAGGTGGCTTGTTTGGGAGAGATGACTCCGAGCCATGCCTGCCTGGAAAGGGCAAGTGATGCAAATGCAAAATCTATCACTTAACAGGGGCTGCAGCAAGCAAATAAAAACACAAGCCTTTAGGAAAGCATCCTAGAACGATTCCTGTGATCACTTTCTGTCCTCATAGCATTTGCTTGGTCTTTCCTATACATGATTGTGGTGGTTGTTGATAATAGTGCTGTCTTCTTTTTATGATTTAGTGAGTACAAGGGCTATTTGTCCCCAGTGCCCTCTGTTTATGCTGTCTGGTTTAGAGGTCAGAAGGGCATGGGCAGACATGTGCAGTGTGGGAACAATATTTAAGCAAAGGCTTTTTAAAAGAAAACTGGGAATACAGCAGCTCTATATACGTTTAAGCTTGTATATCTGATTTAATAATTACTGGATGGGTAATTTGCTTTTTCACCAAGTCAGGTTGTTGTTGGTGGTGTTCTGTGGCCAATGGCATATTCCTTTTTTTTAATTGGCATGACTGTCGAAATGCCTATCAATATTAAAATAACAATCTTTACTTAGTGCTCATTTTTTCAACAGCAGCCCAGCTTTCATATGCAATCTTAATGGGATACGCTCAGGAGCCAAGTAATTACCTAGTTGTGAGGGAGTCATACAGGATTAGGAAACCTCATACCAATCAAGATTCATCTCAGACTTTTCATCTCACTCCCCATCCATTATAGCTGTGTAGTGCATATTCCCATTTTCTTTTCTGTTTAAAACACATTTCAAATCTTTTTTCTTTTGATCAAAGGGAAAGCTATTCATCTGAGGGGAGTGGTTTGCTTTGTTGCATCTCCTGATATTTTTATCCTTTCCAGCTGTTCCACATTTTCTTCCCTTTCTCACTTCCCCATGGATAAGGGGGACAGTTAGATTTGAACTACAGTAAGAAACATTGCCTTGGTCTGCCGCCTCTTTCATTGCACTCTGAGATGATAGTCTCTTAAACACTCTTAAAACAGGAGTATCTTTTCCCTTTGTTGTGCAGTTCTGGTGTGAGGAATGTCTTTGTTTTCCCTTCAAAGCCATTTAGGACTTTTTTACTTTTTTTGTAATCTGAAAGTCTGGAAAAGTCTCTATATAGAGGTGTTTGTATCAGAGATACTAAAGATGATTTTAACATCATGGAGTCTTCTCATTGCCTCACACAGAGACCGCCAAATGCAGTCTCAACTTCAGAAGTCATGCAACTGTGATTTGACTTCTAAGGGACTTCTCTCTCTCATTTTATGATGCTTTCTAATGAGGGAAGCATCTTTGTTTTCATAGGAACATAGCTTAAGATTTTTCTCCTTGAACTGGTGTGGTAGCTGGGATAATCTGAGGTGGCAAACATTCATTTTGACAGGCTTTATTTGTATGGTCATGTATTTGAGAGTCACTAAAATCAACATTCCAGTTTTATTCATAAATCCACTGCTAGTATTCCTATTTATATATTACTAGTAATTCTGTCCTCAGTTTATAAAATATACAGGTTTTAGCAGATTTGAATTGCATTTGATCAATAGAACATACCAGTGAGTGGGAAAAAAAAAGAGTGGACATCTTTCCAAAAACTGTGTTCTATGTATAATTCACAGTGGAAGTTCTTCCATGAGCTTCACAAGTTCCAGATGCCAATGAGGTGTCTTCTCAGACTGTGAACTGAGAGAGCATCCTTCAGAGAGCTGGCAGAATCCACAACTGGATTGCAATTCTGGAGCCCATGGAAAACTTGAGTGAAAGTAAAATGCATGGTGCTGAGTATCATCAGAAGTGCAGCAGTCTGTTCATGATGAAAAAGCTGCCCAACAAGCAAGGCAATAGCAACTGAGAAGGGAGAGTCTTCTGGGAAGTCAGTGAAGCTGCTGGGGATGGATTAGCAGCGTGTGAGACAGAATATACAATATACCTTACTTCAGAAGAAGACTCATCTTCTCATCGCTTTTATTCAGATGTTTCAATGCAATATCTGAGTCACGGTCACCTGTGCCATCGTCACTGGAAACAGAGTGCCTGAGGAATATTTTTTTTTTCTTTCAGAAATTGTTACCGTGTGAATATTAAATGTGAAGAGAATCAAAATAAAATTCTAGAATTTGATGAAAATTATGATCTAAGATTCAATATTCTGAAATAGAAAATGTTGCGTACCAAGTGCCATTTGCATCCATCAGGAAAATATTTATCCAAACATGGTAAGAATGACCAACCTCACGGCAAGATGGTTTGCATCTGTGGGGTTACAAGCAAATCAGTGAAGAAAAGATGCAAGAAGTGCAGCCGTCCTTAGCTGGAGGTCAGGCCTGAAATATTAAAACATGGAATTCATTAAGTTAAAGTGATATTTATCACGGTCCCAAAGTTGTTCCATTAATTGACTATGTGTGGATTACTCAGTTCAAGAGACAAAGCTGAAAACAGTTCAAGCAAAACAACAGATGCTTAAAATGGTTTTTGAGAAGAGGTTTACAGACAACTGATGACGTCAAGTGTCCTTAAAGTGCATCAATACCTTCTTTTGGAAGAATCTTAGCGTAGCGGGCAATTGAATAATGAGCTGAAGAGATTCAAAGAAGAGGATTTACATCAAAATTCACTCTGAAAATAGATAAGTTAGGTGATAATTACATGAATGAGTTAGTAATCATATGAAACAACTGACAGCCGTGATTTCACTGATGTATTTCAAGGTAATTCATAAAGACCTGTAAGTACATATGACTTCAAAGTATCAGGTGGGTGTTGAAGCTTGGTTTGAAAAGTCCAAGAGCTTGAAATAAGTGCAATCACTGCTAATGAGGCAGATGCTGTCAGTCTGTTAACTGGCCAATTTCCTCTCTGATGTTGTTAAAGTATGTAAAGTTAGAAAAGGAGCATGTAATGATATTAGAAGAACTGGTTGAGCACCCTCACAGAAACATTATGACTAGGTGTCCAAGTAGAAATTTAAGCTGTTTGCAAGTATCAACAGAAAGAACAGAGCTGGAAAGCGCTCAGGAGTCGGCGGAATTTGTTAGGACCAATATTAATTGCTGTGCAACGCAGAGAGCCAAAGGAGTCCCTGTGTATTCCTCTGGGCACTGGCAACATTGGATGGGTTACAAGTGTGACTCCTGCTGAGATCATTGTTGTCTCTGTTACCACGGAATGAATTTAATCCAAAGAATGAACAGTGTTAGCTGGGCATTGACATCACCAGGTCTTTAGCACTACGAAATTATATGCAAGCTGCAAACTTTATGTAATGTTTGATATTTCCTAAAGATGACCAGAAGAAAGGTGCAGAGGAGGCAACGGAGGATCCAAAGCAAGTATTCATTTCAAGAACAGAACTGTGTGGCGATGGAGAGAGGTTTTTAGTCCAATCAGCAACCCGAGCCTCGTGGAATTTGTGGCGGAAAAAAGTAAGTTTATGTGATAAATTCCCCATGTCATAAATGAGTCCCTAGGCTAATCAGTCACTTGGAAAGAAACCCAGACTTCCTAAATTATCTTATGAAAAGTGGATGGAGTTTTTTTGCATACAGTCTGTGCCTCAAGTGATGAGTACCAATCAGCCACAATTACCCCTGAAGAACTAACTATTCCTGAGCTTAGCCTTGGATGCAGCAATATTATGTCTTGCCCAGAATATCAAATGGTTGGAACACAAGCCTGGATAAAAGTCAGGGCATCCATGAAGCCAAATGCTTCCCTGAAGCTGATGTTTGTGAAGCTATGTCTTCTGTTTGGGATGTTAACAGCGCTAGTGCTTTTATGGGTGAGGGGAAGTTAGGAGATGGAAAACTCACGCAGGTGTAGCTCCACCTGCATCTCAGCAGATGTATTTGAAACGCAGGTGACATGAAATCCTGTAAAGGGCAATACTTGGTGTCAATGAGTTTCTTTCATTAGCCTTTCTTCCAACATGAAAGAAGGAGGTCCCAGCAGCCTTTGGGCAGGCACATTGTCAGTTCACACAGTGTACAGTCACGCTGGAATTTGGAGGTGATTGCTGCCATGGAAACTTCTTTTTCTTAGTCCTGCAAGCTGTGGCTAAGCAGGTGATACCCAGGAGAATCTGGGTACAGAGTGGATGTTTGGATCATCATCACCACAGCTGCCTTTCACATTTATTGTTGGGTATGCCCTCTTCTCCTAATGCACACGTTCAAATCAGTAGTGCCTTTACTTCAACAAAGTGCAACTCTGCCTACCAGAAGATTAAAGATGAAGGGAGATATTGAATAAAATCATTTCATTGAAGATTTGTAAGACTCAGACTTCTATATTGTTTGCAATAGAATCTTACTACTGTTTTATAGTATATTAACATGTTAAGGTGAAATATACCAGCTCAACACAAACCAGCAGTGTGCACTGGTAGCCCAAAAAGCCAACCATATCCTGGGCTGCATCAAAAGATGCACCAGCAGGTCATGGGAGGTGATTCTCGCCCTCTACTCTGCATTCATGAGACCCCACCTGGAGTCCTGTGTCCAGCTCTGGAGTCCTCAACAGAGAAAGGACATGAACCTGCTGGAATAAGTCCAGCGGGGGGCCACGAAGATGATCAGAGGGATGGAGCACCTCTCCTATGAGGACAGGCTGAGAGCTGGGGCTGTTCAGTCTGGAGAAGAGAAGGCTCTGGGGAGACCTTAGAGCAGCCTTCTAGTATCTGAAGGGAGCTCCAGGAGAGCTGGAGAGGGACTCTTTGTCAGGAAGTGGAGTGATAGGACAAGGGGTAACAGGTTTAAATTGGAAGAGGGGAGACTGAGATAAGGTATTAGGAAGAAATTCTTTGCTGTGAGGGTGGTGAGGCACTGGGACAGGTTGCCCAGAGAAGCTGTGGCTGCCCCATCCCTGGAGAGGTTCAAGGCCAGGCTGGATGGGGCCTTGAGCAACCTGGTCTGGTGGGAGGTGTCCCTGCCCATGGCAGGGGGGTTGGAACTAGATGATCTTTAAGGTCCCTTCCAACCCAAACCATTTATGATTCTGTGATGATGTCTGTTAGTGGTGCTTTTAAACAATGAATCTATATCATTCTTACTGTATTAATAATCAGGTTTTGACTGATAAATATGTAAAGTGTGAATGTTCCAGTGCAAAAATATGTCACCAACAGGCAAGGCACCACTGTTTAAAGATTAATCATCAGTTTGAAGCTACCAAAGTCTGTTGGATCTGAACAAAGTCCCGGAACACGGATGTCTTCAAAAAGCATTATTGAACTTTGCTACTTCAAATGACACCAGTCACTGAATTTTCTGACCTTGGTTCTTTGACTCCGTGAGTTGAATGCTACTCCCTGAGCTTTACACACAGCAAGCTTAACAAATTAACTGGATTTCTCTCCCATGTGCCTCCTGACAATGACTTTTCTAATGCAGTGACACAGAGAAGCCCTGTAACAACATCTATCTGAGCCTGACTCAGAGTGGTTGAATAAGCCATCATTTCAGCCCCTCAGTGTTGCATTCTAATAGCATCTCTTTTATTGCCCTGTTCTTTATTTCCTTTGATGTATTCATTGAGACATTATGAAAACAAAAATCAAAATAAAAAGAACTTCATGAGGCTTTGAGCAACCCTGCCTAGTGGGAGGTGTCTCTGCCCATGGCAGGGGGGTTGGAACAAGGTGGTCTTTAAGGTGTTTTCCAACCCAAACCATTCTATAATTCATGTGATACAGCGTGTCAGCAAGCCTCAAAGGAACCTGGTCTATCAGTGGTGGTAAAGGTGTGTTGAGGGAGGCCGGGACTTTTCCTAACAGTACATCAAGAATGAAAAGAGAACATCCACTAAGCAAACACCATTTCCTGAGGTGCACCTGTAAGAATAAGTAGGCAGGATGGCTCATGCTATTTTATCACGCCTGAGTGATTTCACCGAGAGGGGCACTTTCCTATGGAACGGGTGATAAAGGGACCAAATATAATCTTTGTGAAACCAGAGGAGATGGCTGTAACTGTAGGACCAAAGTATAATCTTTGTAAAGCCAGAGGAGATCAGAGAACTGCAGACTGCTGCAGTGTCTTATGGGATGTGACAAAAATAAAGTAAGTGTGAAACACAGATTCTTGCTGCAACAGAAATCACCTGGGACTGCAAAGCGGTGGATTTGAGCAAACTGGCAGGAGGAATATTCTTTGTATTTCCCCAGGGGACCAAGCAGTACACCCACAGGCAGCCAGGAGAGCACCTGAATCATCAAAGAATTTGAGTCTTGGGAGCAATGCAGAGATGTGAAAAAGCAATCTGTACTGTGTCCGGTTGCTCATAGCCCAGATGCAATGAGCAGCACCCAGGAGGTGGACCTGCTTCAAACTAGGATTGATCCCACAGCTGTAATTTTAATAATTCTCATATCTCTCTTGTGGAGAGCGATAATTGTATGGAATCCTACTATAGCCTGAAACTTACAGTACACCCCTGAAGTAAAATGCTTCGAAGAAATTCCTTTCTTACACAAGGAGGCAAAAGGTACACGAAGATATTAAGCAGCATGTCAAGAGATTACCAGCTCCAGAGCCAGCTCTGCAAATTTATCTCAGTAAGAAAATATCTCGCTACAAGGTACATGAGCTAACTTTAAGAAAAAATGTAGGAGTTCATTAGCTATACTTTGTCACCCTGAGCGATGCAAGTGGTGTCACATACTACTCTTGGAGAACATATTGCTAGACTTGAGCACACTTAACACCTTCCTTCCTTTTCTGTTAAAATAGATGGGTTTGCACTTGTGTTCAAAAATAAGTAAAAAATTAAATGTCCTGCCAAACCCGTTCCTCAAGCAACACAGTTAATGACTTGCAGTAATAACCAGAATTGACCTGTGTCACTCTTTTCACTCTATTTTCGAGTGGTTGAGAATTAGCTATGTTGTCATCAAGAGTGGCACAGAGCAGGCTGAAGAGAATTCCAACCAACTGGTGTGCATTTTTAATAAATTTTATATGTTTCAGGAGCCTGACAAAATGCTTAGCTAACAATATTTGAAAAAAGAGAGCAGGCCAAACATGCTGAGCCCAGCAGCAGGCAAAATAATAAAAAGGGTGATACAGATGTCAGTTAAAAACTAGAATATAAGGATGTAAACCACGAGAAAGTAATTTTAGGTGATATGTTATTATGGAGTAAAAAGAGAGCTTATCCCACTGTGTCCTTTGACACCACTATTTGAAGTTATTTCCTCGATTTGTAGATAAAATTTCATTCAGAGGGCATTTGATGAAATACTGCCTGGGGTTCCAGTAAAGCAATTATTAATAACTGGCGTAAGTCTGTAAGAAGAGAAGGCTGAGAGGGGATTTCAACAATGTTTATAGATATCTAAAGGGTAAGTGTCAAGAGGAAGGGGTCAGGCTCTTCTCAGTGGTGCCCAGTGACAGGGCAATGGGCACAAACTGGAACAAAGTAAATTCCATTTCAACATGTGGAAAACCTTCTCTACTTTGAGGGTGACAGAGCACAGGAATAAGCTGCCCAGAGAGGTGGAGGAATCTCCTTCTCTGGAGATATTCAAAACCCACCCTGATGCATTCCTGTCCAACCAGCTCTGGGTGACCCTGCTTTAGCAGGAGGGTTGGACTAGATGATTTCCAAAGGTCCCTTCCAACCGCTACCGCTCTATGATTCTATGATTCTTGCCAGAAGAGCTAGTACAATCCTCAGATTGGTATGTAGGAAAAGTGGAAGGAGGGAAATGATTGGTCCTGATAAAATACTGGATCTGCTTCTGCTGTCCATGTTTTTAAACTATCTTGGAAGAAGGGAGAGTGTTAGAAAACAGTGAAGTTCCAAAACTGAGGGAAATGTCTCACAGTGAGAGTTATGTCTGTTTAGCTTATTTCAGAGAAGAGCATAATTAAATAATTCTCACTGTCTTAAAAAACTAAACCGAGCTGTAATACTGGTATCAAAAGGCACTTTAATTTAGCAGGGAAAGGCACAACAAGCACTAATGACTGGGGCCTGAAGCCAAGTACAAAAAAGCAGCAAGACACATTTAATGATGAGAACAATTAACACAGGAAGAAACTCAAAGAAATCATGGATTCCTCATCCTGTGAAGTGTTCCAATCAAGACTGCTTTAGTTAAATATGCTTGAGTAGATAGAGAGGTAAGTGTGTGAAACGCGCAAATTGGCTCTGGAGGCGAAGGTCTTGGTGTTCCC
Source organism: Pedionomus torquatus (assembly GCA_013398155.1). Taxonomy (NCBI): domain Eukaryota; kingdom Metazoa; phylum Chordata; class Aves; order Charadriiformes; family Pedionomidae; genus Pedionomus; species Pedionomus torquatus. The sequence goes on from VZRU01012150.1 coordinate 172,325, forward strand.
ATCAGCCAGATGGTAACCTGGCTGGAGGACACTCATGCTCCTTCACTGTCTGCACACTCCAGTTTCTTTCTTTCCTACGAGGGGAAGAGAAGTTAGGGCCTGAGCTTGAGCAGGTCTTTCCTGGGCTCATGATTTAGCCACACACGTGCCCAGACTGGGGAGCTTAGAAATACGCTCACATCCTACAAATTAACTGCATTCCTAAATGACTGAGTAGGAGAAAGGTTTGTGAGTTGGTTTGTGTGAGCAGGAGCTAATTAACTCTAGTGGGCTGAAATCACATGTTGGAAAACCTTTATTATCTAGGTTTTTCTGTTACTTTGAAATAAAAATGTCGTGGGCTATTTATAACTGAGTAATCAGCTTTGTGGTTTAGAGCAACCACAACTGGCTAGAGAAAGGAGACTCCCAAGCACAGAATAAGACCCTGGCAATAGTGCATGTTTCTAGTTAGATCTAGCAGTACCTAGAAGTTCTCTACCATTCATTTATGTATGCGTATGTAGGTAATAAGATGCTTCTAGAAGGAGATGAGAAGTTTCGCAAAACGTCTGGCACTTTTCACTATTTTCATGTTACTTTTAATTGCTTCCCTTGAGATCCACGGAAAACAGTTCAGAAACAGCAGTATTCTAAATAATGCAGAAGTTTTATGAAGCAGTTTATCTGAATAATGACATACTGTTTGGGCTGCAGGTGTTCAGATGCTGGCAGTGGAGGACTCCAGGGGTGGCCTCTGTGGGAAGAGGCTGGGGCTGCCCTGTATTGGACACAGATGGTTTCAGCCAGCTCCAAAATGGACCCAGTGCAGGACACATCTGAGCCCATCAGCAAAGCTGGTGGCACCTCTGTGGAAACACACTCAAGAAAGGGCAGAGATGGGAGGAGGGAACAAAAAAGAGTTAGGAGCAGCAGTGGAACACCAAGGTCAGAGGAGGAGGGAGGAGAAGGTGCTCTATGGTGGGCAGGGACCCTACCACCGCCGTGGAGGACACACACATGCACACATACCCTGGAGCACATACAACCCCCTGGAGGGACTGTGGCCTATGGATAAGTCTGTGGTGGGAGACTGGGGAGGAGAGGTTCTTGGATGAAGGAGGTGAAGAAAGGTGGCTTCCTTTTTTTTTTTTTTTTTTTATATAGCTATGTGGTTTGAACTCTGTGTTTAAAATGTTCTCTAAAGTATACTTGCAAGCAATATGCCGTGTGAGAACTCAAAAGATGGTGATCTATTTCACTGACTAAGGCAACCAAAGCACAAAAACTAAGCAGCAATTAAAAATATGCACTTGCTCCTAAGTTGTCAGTAGTTGTTACCTAGATATAACAAGTTGTTAAGTTTTTATTTCCCTTACAAATAATCCTTCTAATACAAGTGGGATAATTAATATACACTACTTATAATTATCATTCCGAGTATAGCTGACATTTGACAGCTAGTAATCACACTGGAACACCATATTAAAAAATTAATTTATATAGGACAGACAACCTTGTCATGCTCCCAGTTAGACCATTTCAGTCTTACCATTGCTTTCTAAGTGACAGTCAAGAAAAGAACAACCCAACAGAGATATAAGAGATATACAAGAGTGTGAATCAGGTGTGATTGGGGTTTCCTCTTTGTCATCCTTGAAATCACCTTGAAAGAGATTCTTCTTAACTGTTGATCAGAAGAGATTATGAATCTTTTTTTGTTTGCTTGTCTTCACACCTCTACAAAGCAGGACAGATTCAGGAAAGATTCATCTCCAAAAACACAAAGAGAGAGAGATGAGTCTTTCTTGCTGCTGCTGTGAGGGTCGGGACTGCCAGCTGCAGCCAGCTGTGCAGAGCTTTATTCCTCCCAGCGATGACAAGAGCAGCTGTGGCTCCAAAGCCCCTGTCAGCTCAGAGATGATTTGTTATGGATGATCTGTTGGTGGTTGTCCCAGCTGATGTCTCTCTGCCACTTCTTCAAATAAATGAGAGGCCTTGCTTCACAGTAAGCTCTGCATTCCCGCTGAGCTTCCCCCAACCTTTCTGTCCCCAGCACGCTGCTGTGATCCTCTCCATGCACAGTGAGGGTGACATGCCAGCCAGTTGTTGTCACGTAACTGATTAGCTGTGATAAAGCAGTTTTCTGACTGAAGGAGACAGTCCAGCCATGATGGGGTGAGGCAGAGGTTGTTCTCTTCCAGAATCAAGGCAGCAGTGAAGAAGAGGGCAAGGTAGACCAAAGTCCTGATGTTTCTGAGGGGCTTAGCACAGTTTCTACCCATGCAATTTTGGGGATACTCCCTGACAGCTCCTGTTAGAGGCAGGACTCAGCAGCATATTTACGGCTGGATATCAGCAGCATAGACTCTTGTCTCAGGAGTGTTAGTTTGATGTATGCTTGTTTCTTTGCCATCTGATATGCCAGACCTCAACTCAACTCAGAAGGAAAAAGGCAGTCATTCTTTTCAGCCAGCAGCTGCCACCACTGCCTTTCTCTGACTCAAAACAATTTTGAAGGAGAAAGTATTTGCTAAGCAGCTAGACTTCTGCTTATTTGTGGAGTTTGTTCCTTTGCTGAAAAAAAAAAAGAAAATAAAAAAAAAGAGGGACTTGAGGACTTGAGTTGGCAGCATTTATTCCCTTAACTTCTCAACACCAGCTGCTATTGCTTCTGAAAGAGCCCTGAGTAATAATCTTGGTGCTTTTACATGGATTGCCAAGCTTTGTGTTTAGCTGCTCTCACAATTCGATATGCGTGGCTGGTGCTGTAAAAGGCTAACTGTACACAGGGGGAGAATTGGGAAGAAAAATTTTGCGGGGACTTCTGTTAAGCTCCACCCTCAAAATAAACTCAGTCCATGTAATGTGGTACAATGAGCGCACGAAGCAGATGTTGAGTTTGATCACATCTTACTCTTAGACTCTTGAGGCTTTGCTCTCCCTCATGAAGTCCTCATGAAATCCCCATCCAGGGGATCAATTGAGTTCCAGATGCTTAAATTCTAAGTGAGATTTATAGGACTCTCAGTATTACTTCGGATTGGTTTGGTTTTAGACACAGTTTGATGCTATGCTGCCTCTAAGTATGAGCTGTGAAAAGCAACAAGATAAGGTTGACATAGAAGGCACTGTGCTTGGAGAGATGTGTCAGGGCACCCTGAAATGAATTGGGCAAGTCCTACTTCTCAGGGCCCCAGTGCAAGCAATTGTTGGTTACACTTGGATCTTGTTTGCAAAGCTCTCTATGAAACCTTGAGCTCCCTTTGCTTTTGCAGAAGTCGTGCTTCCTGCAGAACCAAAGGCTTCTCTGCACCAGTCCGATCTGTGCCATGACTGTGCTGGACAGGAAAGAATGAGAAACAATAATGGTAGAAGCATGACTTGTTAGTGCCTGCATGGCTAGGGGTAAGTGAACAGCTAATTGAAATGTTCCCTTCATTAGGTTTTGACAAAAGAAAATAGATTGGCAGTTTTAATAAAAGGGCCTGTTTAATACCACAAGTCTGTTTAAACATTGTCCTCATTTAATTGAAAAGAAAAAGAAAAAAGAAAAAGAAAAAAGAAAAAGAAAAAGAAAAAGAAAAAGAAAAAGAAAAAGAAAAAGAAAAAGAAAAAGAAAAAGAAAAAGGAAAAGGAAAAGGAAAAGGAAAAGGAAAAGGAAAAGGAAAAGGAAAAGGAAAAGAAAAAAAAAGGAAAAGAAAAAGAAAAAGGAAAAGAAAAAGAAAAAGAAAAAGAAAAAGAAAAAGAAAAAGAAAAAGAAAAAGGAAAAGGAAAAGGAAAAGAAAAAGAAAAAGAAAAAGAAAAAGAAAAAGGAAAAGGAAAAGAAAAAGAAAAAGAAAAAGAAAAAAAGGAAAAGGAAAAGGAAACCTGGAATTTCTTTGAAGAAAACATTTGGATGGAAACTAAACCTTTTCCCTTAAAAATGTTAGATAAGACTTGCTCCTGTGTAGCAAAGGCCACACTTTTTGAAAAGAGCAACAGGAACCTGTAATTACAGTATCATTTTCTAAAAGTCCCTTTCAGGTGTCTGAGCTTCATAGAGCACCCATGTGCTTAGCCCTTGGGTGCTCTCTGGCTACTCAAGATGGGCAAGGCCAGAAGACCTCTGTGGGCTTTCTGTGTCTGGTTGTCTGCCAGGCAGAGGAGACCATGCACTGGAATCTGGTGCATGCATACAACTCTGTATAGCGAGAAGAGCCTCACCCCATCCCCTTGCCACTCCCCCTGTAGATATTGATAAGGATTGGTGAGATCTCCTCAGTCTTCTCCAGTCTAAACAGACCCAAGTGTCTCAGCTTTCCCTCATTAGAGAGGTGCTTCGTTCCCTTGATCAGCTTCATAGCCCTCCACTGGACTCTCTTTGGTACTTCCCTGTTGTTCTGGAACTGGGGAGCCTGGAACTGGACACAGTACTCCAGATGTGTCCCTGCCAAGTCAGAACAGAGGCTGTTATGTTCATTTCTTACAAGGGGGAGGACGACCTCCTTCAACCTCTTGGCCACGCTCTTTTTAATGCACCACAGAATACCGTTGGCCTTCTTGGCCACAGGGGCACATCCTGGCTCAGTGTTTGGTAATTGTCAGTTGAAATAATTAGTCAGGGTTTTTTTGCTAGCAGAAGTTGGTGGGTGTGCTAACACCTTCTCTGAGCAAGCAACCTGCAAGGCCTGACTGTCAGCCTTCCGCAGGGGCTGCGCTTTCCTCCGGTGGCACTCGAGGCACAGGGGACAGACACGGTCTGAAGCCAGTCTGGAGAATGGTCAGCACAGCAGGGAGGAAACTAGTTTGCATCTCTGCAATGGTACTGTTTTGCACCCTCGAGCAAACCCTGGGTTTTTAAGGGTTTTGGGGGTAAATAAATATAATAGATGTTGGAGTGGGAGACGGACCCAGAGTGACGATGGAGTCTCAATGTGAGTAGGATCATTCTCCTTTATTCTACACACTTACAAAGGTTATATAGGTATCCAAAAAAAGCACGCAATAACAAACAATCTGTCATTGGTTCATCACTTTTGTCCGCTCACCACAAGCTGTTACATGACTGATAGAGCGTTGCTGCCCACACGAAGGAGTCTGTCTTCACTTTCCAGACTTAGTTCTGCCCTAACTTGTTTATCAGCTCATTACTTCCCTCTCCAGGTGGGATCAAGGACAAGTTGCTTTGCCCTTTTTACATCTAGTTGTGCAGTTATGGTTTGCTAAAAACTGGATTGCTCACACCAGTGAGATCATGTCCTTTATCACTTAACCATCCTTCCACAAATAGAGGTCACTTAGTTATAAGTAATTAAATGGTAATCAGTTTTTAATCTTTGAGCCTATTTCTTATTACTTTGCTACAATGGTTGCATAACTTCCAGCAGTAAATGTTGTTTTACTCAGCTAAAGCCTTAAATGTTTTATTTCCTCCTTTTAGTAAATATTTAAAGATCCCATTGATAATTCTTACCTCTGAGCCTGAGAGCTGGAAGCAGCACATTCATCACACAAAACAAAGAATTTTAATTCTCGCTTTAAGGAAAACACGGCTAAATCTTAATCACAAATGAAGCATTTACATGGAAATAAACACTTTGAGGAAAACCCTACGTGACTACTTCAGCCACATATGCTGTGACGAGCAGGATGCTGCCAAGTTATAGCACACAGAAAGCCACAAGAGCGTGACAGACCTTCTAAGCCTGTCCCGAGGTTCCAAAGCAGCCACTCAGAAGCCGGTCAAGCTCTGCCCTGATGCTGGCTGAGTTCTTTGCTTCTGAGTGGAGACTACTCCAGAGTGACAGTCCCATGGTTTTTAGGAATCTTCTGGTCTCCAGCCTAAATGTCCGTGTGCCTTTTTTCTTATTGCTATGGAATATTCAGAATTAAGAAATCGAAATTCTCAGTCAAAGGTCATTCTTCCACCTGCTGGGGGAGACATATCATCCCTCTCCCACTCTGCCACAACCTGTTGCCATCACATATTGGAGAGACATCAAAGTGGGTTTTTAAATAAAAGTGCAAGGTCTAGTACATGATAAAATACAGATTTAGGGCAATGCTGAAAAAATCCTCCACCCCAGCTTCATGGACATGAATGGGGAAGATGGGACCTGCTGGATAGTAGACATTTATGCTTTCTAGAAACAATGACATATCAATAGCAATGGATTTTCATATTTAATATGGATACCATCATTGCCATTAACTCATGGAAATTATTAAGGTTTGAATTGACAGAATAATTTAAAACAGAGTTTAAATGTGAATTTGTTTATGAAGAAAATTTTAATGTAAATGGAGCTAACATGGCACTCCGCAAATTGACTGGACCTCAGCAGAAGCCACTCCAGAAATATAAACAGCTTCATTCTTAATGTCAGACCATTTACAGCATCATGATAGTGGATTTAGCACAGGATTTTGTGCATGTTGGCCTGCCTTCGGTGGTGCAAACTTGGTGTTTTTTCATCAGAGATAGTTTGAACAGAGCATCTCTTCTCTGAGGAAAGGTTGAAGGACTTGGGTCTTTTTTAGTCTGGAGAAGAGAAGGCTGAGGGGGGATCTGATCAACACCTATAAATACTTAAAGGGTGGGTGNCAACACCTATAAATACTTAAAGGGTGGGTGTCAAGAGGAAGGGGTCAGTCTTTTTTCAGTGGTGCCCAGAGAGAGGACAAGAGGAAATGGGCACAAACTTGAACATGAGAAATTCCATCTAAACACAAGGAGGAACTTTTTCACCTTGGGGGTGGCAGAGCACTGGAAGAGGCTGCCCAGAGAGGTGGTGGAGTCTCCATCTCTGGAGACATTCAGAACCCACCTGGACACACTCCTGTACAATTTGTTCTGGGTGGACCTGCTTTGGCAGGGGGTTTGGATTAGATGATTGCCAGAGGTCTCTTCCACCCCTATATCACTCTGAGGTTCTGTGATGGTTGGATTAGATGATTTTAAAGGTCCCTTCCAACCTAGACAATTCTATGATTCTATGACTTAATGTTGAGTAAAGGAGGCAACAAATCCAAGATGATTAATTTTAAATAGAGCTGGTATGCTCTTAAGAATGAACCAGTTTTCCTTAAAAATAAGAATAAAAACCCCAGATATTTTCCGCAGAGGTAATCCCAGGTTTTTGCTTACTTCCCTAGTGAGCTGCGGGCAAGAGGGGAGAGAGAAGTGCTGGCCCGGGGGAGGGAGGCCCGCCTGCCCGGCAGCCGCTGACGTGGGGGGCTGAGAGGCTCTCAGCACCGAGAGCCTCTTTTGGGCCACAAAGATGATTAGAGGGATGGAGCTCCTCCCCTATGAAGACAGACTGAGAGAGCTGGGGCTGTTCAGCCTGGAAAAGAGAAGGCTCCGCAGAGACCTTAGAGCAGCCTTACAGTATCTGAAGGGAGCT
>VZRU01012151.1:208-22995 GCA_013398155.1 Pedionomus torquatus
CATCAGGTCCCATAGACTTATATATCTTCAGGTTCCTTAGTTGATCACACACCTTGTCTTCATTTAGAGTGGATGGGTCTTCGTCACCTTGGTCTCTGACCTGTGCGCCATCAACAGGAGAGCTAGGAGGAAAGGGGTTGCCAGTGAAGACTGAGGCAAAAAAGTTGTTAGTAACTTCTGCCTTATCTTCAGCTCAACCATAGTGCTCTCTTGCCTTCCTTGCCCAATTTCCTACATGTGGGGATTGAGATCTTCTGTGCTCTGTAGAGAGCATCTTTAAAGATCTGCCAGCTTTCTTCTGCTCCCTTGTCCCTCAGGGTCATTTCCAATGGGGTCGTATTTACTACTTCCTTGAAAAGCAGGAAATTTGCTTTCTGAAAATTTGGAGTCCTAACTCTGCTTCTCATGGGCTTCAAATTCCTCAGTGAACTGCACTAGGGCATGATCACTGCAGCCCAGGCTGCCTTCAACTTTGAAATCCCTGATGATTTCACTTGCATTTTTGACTAACAGGTCCAACAATGTATCTCCTCGAGTAGGGGTGTTAATTTCCTGTTTCAGGAAGTTGTCACTCTAGGCACTCTAGGAGCTTCCTGCAGTGCCTGCAGCCAGCTGTGTTGGTTTTCCAACAGATGTCACGGTAGTTAAAATCCCCCTGCAGGATGAGAGCCTGTGGCCACAAAACCTCCTCAAGCTGGAGAAAGAAAGCATTATCAACACGCTCCACCTGTTCAGGCGGCCTGTAGCAGACTCCTACCACAAGGTTTCCTTTGTTGTTCTGATCCCTAATTACTACCCATAAGCTTTCAACCTCCTCATGGGTATTTAGCAGCAACTCTTCACACTCTAGCCACTTTTTTACATATAGGGCAACACCCCTTCTTCCTCTCCTGTCCCTTTTTAACAACTGGTAGCCATCAATGGCCACACTGCAGTCCTGGAATTCATACCACCAAGTTTCTGTAATTGCTACTATCATAGATTTCCTGTAGCAGGATAGTTTCCAGTTCTTCCTGTTTGTTGCCCATGCTACATACATTGTTGTAGAGACACTTCAGTTGGCCGGCAGACTGCCAGCCATGTCACCTTCTTAGAGGGGCACTTCAATGACCCCCCCAAGGCCCTTTGTGCCAGCTACCCTCCTGTCACCTATTACCTCAGGGGCTCTTGGTCTAGCTCTGCAAGACCTTGTCTTTGCTGAAGCATTCACAACACACCTCAATGCAACAGGTTGGAGGTTCTTTCTATGACCCCATCCTTCCACCCCTGATATGTCATCTTTCCACTTGCCACAGACCATTCTGGTATTATCGTTGTTTCCCACCTCAGGTGAAATGGCAGGCTGAAGGCTACGCTTAGTGCACCTGTGCCTGGTCCCTGCCCCCTTCAAGCCTAGTTTAAAGCCCTTTCGACAAGCCCTGCCAACTCATGTGCCAAGATCTTTCTCCCCCTGTGACACAGGTGTACTCCATCTGTTGCTATCATCTATCTGATAGTTTAACAATTTTAACAGTGTATTCCCCTAGATCATGTTCTCCTTATTTAATACATCATTCTTTCCAGTTTTTATTGATTTTTGTTTGTTTGTTTTATTGCTTATAGTCTGATATAAAATTCAAACTATCTACATTATTATTTTTTTCTTAGTGGTGCCAAGAGATTCCAACTCAGACAATGAACTTGTTGCAGGGATGGAAAAATATACATACATGAAGACATACATTATGAGATAGATGCTGTCTAGAACAGCCTGCCAACTGAATGGTAAACACAGTCAAAGTAAAGTAATTGACCAAAACATATGAAAAACTTGCAAGGATGGAAGTTGATCCCATTACTCCATTTGTTTAATCACCAGCTCAATATGCCTCCAAACAGAATGGTTTGTATTTAATTTTCTTGTGCTGACATTCTTTCCTCTAATCCAATAGACAGGAGATGCTATCCAATTACACCTCCTCTAATGCAGTATTTTCATATAGAAAGTGAAATAAAACGCCTAACATTTCTTTTTTAAAGAATATTTTAAAGTATTGCCCCTGCTTTCCATGTTTATTTGTCTCTATTTCTCACTTTCTCAGAGAATGTTGGGAGTGACCTGTCAATGAATTGAATTCTTTGATGACATTGTAGATCCCAGGAGCATTGAAAGTGATTTTATGACAACTGAGAAAAACAATGAGAAAAATTAATATGAAATAACTACAGGCTGGCGTTCACTCTCATGAGGCTATACGATGCAATATTTGGGAGAAAAAGAGCTAACTCTAGTCTGTACCTTGGGAACATACCTCAACATTTCCCTTGTAATTTAGGATTTCCTGAAATGTACTGGAATAATAATTCTGGGGTATAAAGATTTTATGCCTGACCTCCTATGCAAATGAGAGATTAAAACCATCAAGAAGGTTTCAATGGCAAAACTGTTGTTGCTAGCCCAATAATATCAGTTGTTCCCAATATTTTAATGCAGATTATACACATTTTAATCTGTGAATGCTTAAAAGAAAATGTTACAATTATCATCCCTGAATTATTTGTGAGTTTGTATATTACATAAAAAGGGGATCTGCTAACAAAGCCACTCTGGATAATTTATTTCATGGGTAAGAAGTTTACATTTTCAAGTACGACATTGCTGGGTTAGCTCTCCTAGTTCACAATCAGTTGCTGCCCTAAGGAGCTGACCTTGCTTGTGGGCATTTTCTGAGACCTGCTGGCGATGCTTTTTAGAAGTAGCTCCTGAATGACAAGCACTGGTGAAGGCTAACTAAAGTCTTAATCAGTGTCACCCTAAGCAAATCAAGACAAGGCAAGCTCAAGTTAGTGTAAGAGATTCTAAGAACCATCACTACTAATATCAGAGGCAGAGACTTCAACAAAAATCTATCAGCCTTGTAGGTCTATTTAGAAAGGGCTAAAAATTCACAACTTTAAGAATACTTGCAAAAAAATGTGTCTGTTTAGGATTTAACTTTCAGTGTTTCCTGAAGACCTTAGCAACACAGATTTATTTTTATATATATATAGATTATAAATATATATAATGTAAAACAACTCGAGTCCTAGTGTGCCTTGGCTTCTTACCTCTGCTGTGCTTTTATTTTTGGCCTTGCTTTTAATACATGATGATTTTGCAACTTTCTATCACTGAAAAAAAAAAAAACCAACCAACATCTTTGTCTCTCAGTAACCCAAAAGAGAGAACTTTATTTTGAAAAATGCATTCTTTCTCTGCAGGACTTCTTGTGATTTCTAATGGAATTTCAAGTTTCCTAATACAGCTTTTCATCTTACACAGATGAAAACTGAAAAACTCATTGTCAGGTTAGGTTAGAAAGATCCCATATGTAAAAACAGTAAGTGATTATTTTGTGAAGTAGTACCTGCAAATGTCACTGTAGCACATAAATATACAAACAAAAATATTGTAGTGATATGGATATAATATTCACTTTTTCTTTAGCATTGGCTATTAAGAGATAGAAAACACACATACTAAAACTATGGCAGCATAGTTTGTGGAGATTCTGTTGCTAGCAGTGCAGCATGTGCTGCTACTGTTCTCCTAAAAAACATGGCACCAAAAATGTGTACCATTTCCCAGTTTTCAGATGTACAAGAGCAAAAGCCAAAGTATCATGCCACGCTACAAGTCAAGACAGAGATGATCAAGGCAGCAGTTCAGCCGACTGCTTCACTTGCTTGCAGTCAGAACCTTTTTCCTGTTATCAGAAATGGTGTTCGCTGTCCCAGAGCAGACCTTGGAAGTAAGAACAGAGGTCACTGGGATGGCTGCAGGGTGGAAAAAATATCTAAAAATAAAGCTAGGCTTTCAAACACCACTGCTTCCCAGTGGATGTTTGTCTTTTAATTTTAAATGTAACATAGTTCTCTCTAAAAAATTTCCTCTTCTAATTTTCTCTGGTTCTTCTTGCTAAATCTGGGAGACTGAAAGCTCACCCTTCACTATGTTAAAACATAAAGTTTAAAAAATAAAGCGAGACTTGCAAACTTCATTGATGATGTAAATTTTGGAGCGAAGAGCTAAGATTTTGCTTTAGCTAAGTAAGAATGTAACGATAAAATAAATAATTTTACATACAGACTAAGTCTAATAGGCTTCAAAATAAAACCTGTGTCAGACAGAGAACAAGTAAAGAATGCAAGCACAGGAGAAGATGTGTTTGCAAGTCAGTAATGTATCCCTGCCTCTGGACTTCCCACAGTTACTACAGGAAAAAAAAAATCAAAACCAAAACACATTAAAAAAGGATGCCAGGAATGGGGATACTATATGTTAATGACGAGTCAGAGTTCACATTATGAACACATAGTGTTCATGCAAATATGTAAGTACTTTAGTCAAAATTAAGTAGGTACTAGCTTATTTCCAATTATTTAGGGCATAGTTTACAAATTCTCAGTCAGTAGGAAAAGAAAATAAAAAATGCCCTGCTGTTCTGTCATGGGTGAGCTGGAAAAAAAAAAAAAAGGTTATGATACTGTATACCTTAAGGAGAGATATAATATTGAAAATCTCTTTCTCAGGTAACCTTAACAGTACCTGCTAGCAGCAATGTCCCTGCTCCTTGCTCTATACTTCAGACACATTACCAGGCTCATCTCAGTCTTCAGTGGAAATAAACACACAAACAAATAAATAAATACATAAATCCAGAATCCATTTTAAACAAGGACTCGGAGTCATGCTAGAAAACACATTTAAAAGTTCTTCTACCTATTTTGCAGCAGAGGATCTGAAAATACACAAAACACATTGTCTATAAAGCATATATTTTGTTACTCCTATCTTTCTTGCAAGAGGAGATCCTGTGAAGTATTAAATGATAACTAGTAGCCAAAGGTCAATCAATTTTTCTTCTTGCCAGTGAGGATTTAGTTACTGTCGTGGTTTAGCCTCAGACGGCAACAGAGAACCACGCGGCAGCCCGGTTGGCTAACGCCTTGTGGCGGCGTTAGAGCAGTTGGAAGAAAAAAGGCAGCACTCGTGGGTTGGGACAAGAACTGTTTAACAGGACAACAAGGTAGAACAGGGAAAAACAGTAACAGTAACTCGGATGCAGAAGGATACAAACGCGAGTAGGATACCGACCGCCGCCCGTCCGACCGCAGCCGCACACCCGCCAGAGATCCTGCACATCCCGGTAACCCCTGCCCTTCCCGGCAGCTCCCAGCGACCCCTGGCCATGGCTCAGTGGGGTGGGATACCTGGGCCCTGCTAGAGCCAGGGGAGAATTAACCCTGTCCCTCCCAGAAACCAGGACAGTTACTTAAAAGTATTCCGGAAATAATATGTTTTTGTCTATTACATAATATCTCTTTAGAAAAGACACAGAAAGAGAAACAGAGAAGAAAATATGACTCTGAGGGCGTAAATAAAACTTGATAGGAATAAGAATGAAATGTACCTTGACACCCAATTCTTCCAGTCAGCAGATGTTTCCTGTTCCATTTCAAGAGGTAAGATATTTTCTGGGGCAAACTGAGAAGAGCCAAGGTAAGCGCTTTCAATTGTAAATAGAGATGCATAGGATAAAATCAGCTCTGAGCAACAGAAAGTAATCTGACATGGATGGTGCAATCAGTACTACTGGAGTTTGTAATTCCTTCTTCTCTAACCTTCCTCAGATACTCGATACTAGTTTTCAATATGCAAGTTAAGCTAATGCTATGAATTTATAATAAAATACTGTATATAATACACTATATAGTAGACAGTACGATAATTCTATGCAGTATATTATAAATAGTATATTGCAGTGTAATATATTATGATATTGTAGTACATAGTATTACCCTATTTTGATGGAAGCACCAAGCAATTATGTCTATTGACATTATGAAAAGAAAAATTAACATTTTGTACTGTAGGAAAATATGCAGGTCAAAAGGATTTCTCAAGATCTTTGTGTAAATAAGATCCAGGCACCCTATCTGCTGGGATTAACTAGATTATTTGTTAAATCATAGACCTATTATTCAGTAGTTGCTACAAAATGGTGCAAAAAACGGAAATGTGTTTGAATCCTTGTCATTTCTTTGCTCAATGAGCTGGCATATGATTCCCCAAAATAATACAGACTATGGTCTCAGATGCAAAAATATTCAAATTATTTAAAAGAGTACTAGCCTAATATTAGACAAAATTTTCATTACCTTTATAATACATGAAAAAGTATTAGGCCCGGCTAGTATACCTAGTCACAAAAGAGGTTGTGTTTCAGGTTAATCTAATCAATTTAAGTAAGAATTCACTGTACATGCCTGTCTGGATTCAAATTGCACTCTCAGGAAGTTGCAAATGCAATGGTAAATAAAAATGTTCCTTGAATTCATAATGCAAAAGTTTGTCCCTACAGGTATACAAAAAAAGATCACTTTTGACAGCTTCTCCTAATCTATTTTTCTACTCGATTAATTCCATATTTCATTATTCCTGCAGATTTACTGAGTATCAGTTTACTCCGGCTTTATAGCTCTGACATATAGTTCTAATGATCTACACCTGTAACTGTAACACTGACAGGTCTTTTAATATGTAACTTGTGCAATGTGGTGCAGTACAGCATATTGAAATGTTGACCTGTTTCTTCTTAGGAACTTAATTTACAACGATATGAAACTATTTTACTGACCTGAATGTCATATCTGTACTTAAACCTTAAAAAAAGAAAACAAACAAACAACCAGTAATCCTGTGAGTTACTTGATAGCTATCTAAAATTATAAATAAACATCTGGCAAGTGCTTGTTACTACCTACCACTCAGAAAATAACGGAGAGGCAAAGCTTTGAGGAGCTCCCTAGACCTAATCAGAGACCTAAATACTTATAGAGTGACTGTACACTATGTGTAATTTTTTCTGGATTTCTTTTAATTCTGGGGATCTAAGTTTTGGAAATGACCCTTTTCTTATGGTTCAAGCCTAACTCAGTGAAAATGCAGAGGAGTCACCTATTTATATCTCCTTTTGGATCTGAATTTTGTAGTCATTTGTCTCTGAAAAATTCAAAATAACCCTCTGGAATCTTAAACACCACAACTGAAGGGGATTTATCTCCTCAAAAAAAGTTTTCTTTCAGTGACATTTCAGTCATTCATTTCATTGTCATTTTGCTAGTCTGTTCCTAAGTAAAGGACATATGTTGACATATTAATAAACTGAAAAGGAGGATCAGGAAGAGAAGAGGGTCCAATGGTGTTGGGCGTGGAGTAGCTCTTACCATCAGCACTGCCTTCAGAGCCAGGACAGCAGTCTGGTCAAACACAGAAATGTGGTTGTTGCTTCCCAATTTACTACTGCTGCTGAAAGTTCTTGTAATTTAGAGATGAGGCCCAAGATTAGGGAGGAAGGAAAGATGCACCAGGATCATGCCCCCCTCTATCAGCTGTGTTGCGACCTAAGTCTCCTAAGTCTAGTGGCTTTATGCCAGATTTATTTTTTATGTTGTCAGAAATAAAAGTTCTCATGTGTAACTAATTTGAATTCCTAAATTACCCCTCCTCTAACTAGCTGGACTTCTCTAAGTATGGGTTTTTTTTTTCCAGTCTGACACGATGTCGTCTCTCATGTATAATAGCAGAAAAAGAAAGTCTGCAAGAGGAGAAAAAATCCTTGAAGGCTCTATTATGAAAAACTGTAAGTCAGCTTCATTGAAAAATACGCTATGCATCTGAAAATATATCTGTATATACAGATATGTCAATGAGTTAAGCAGAAATAAATGTAGCTTGGAAGTATCTAACTCTCATGTGTATTTCCCAAAATTCAGATCTGAACTTCAGCAACAGTTTTACTGCAGAAAATTAGTGTTAAAAAAAAAAATGCACAACTTAATAGATTCCTTAAGAGACAGATCATTATAGACAACTTTTAAACAAAAGAATATTATCGTCTTACCACAACTACTAGGCCCTCACCACTATTGCTCAGATTATAGAAATTTTCACCCATATTATTCTTGTGTGCCTTTTTATCCTAGATGTGAAATAGAAAACTAGCCTTATGCTGCTTGCTCCCCAGGTAGTGTGCAATCCTAGGGATCATACTGATGACACATATATAGGATAAAAGGGCAAACAGAATGATGTCATGTTCAAACTCTTTGGTAGTGGTTTTTTTTTTGTTGTTTTTTTCCTCCCACGTTATGAAAACGAACTGAGGCCAGTGGAGACCAAAGAGACAAATCTACTGCCTATACCATTTACTCGCATTGCCTGACACTATGCAAATAGCGTGCTGCATATTCTTCTTTATGAAAACAGATAATGAATAGCAAATTAGAACAGAGCAACAACTACTTTAATTCTCAAATGATCTGAGAATTTGTTAGCTGAAATGGCTGAAATGAGAGCATTAGTATCCCTTCATATATTTGTTTCACAATTCACCAAATTTTCAGAGAAACTTCTGACTGTTAAAGAGAAATTGCAGTGCTGTCGGTGGGTGATTCCCGCACATCGTATTATCTACAGTAATTTCTCTGTGTTTGCTTAAAAATCCAGTCACAATGTATTCCTCTGGCTCCTGGACAGTTAGTTCTGTTAACAGCTTCCACATCAATAACATTGCAGTTTTTTTTTCATTTTTACTACCTCCACAAATCTTCCCAGAATATATCTAAGCAACAGATTTGTCACCTCTTGATTTTAATGTGTCTCATGTTCTTCTTTGAAATCCATTAAAGGCAGAAGAGTCCCAGTGGAAGAACAGTGAAAGAGCTTAGTCTCTGTAATGTTAAAGTCCTTCATACCATTTGCCACCTCTTTGCGTATGGAAACTCTGGTCATGATATAAAATATGAACAAACTACATCAGCCCTGTTCAACTTGTGTGAGAACCCATGTTCATTCTCTGGCATCTCCAACCAGCTCTTTTGGGGACCTGATGAAATCCATCCATGGGTCCTGAGAGAGCTGGTGACCAAGTTGCCAAGCCACTTTCCATCATCTTTGAGAAAATATTTAACATACATGATTCTAAAACAGAGAACATTCACCTTCATCTGTTACTTTATAAAAGAAAAAAAATTAAATATTTGCTCAAGGACTCTTAAGACTACTTGTGGGTACTAAACATGACAGACACTAGAAGACAATATAGGAATAAATTATTTTTATTATGAGCTCTTCCAGTTACAAGGTAATTCTGCATGAAGTGGTTTTCAGAATCTACTTTTACTAGGAAAATAGAAAATAAGGCTATGTAATCCAAATCAACGTGTAAGATTTGGAAGTGACATATTTGTATGCACCTGGTCATCTGGATGTCCTGGTGTAGGAGGGAACTTTTTTGCAGGTATCACACAAATCAATATGTAGTTTATCAAGTGCTTTTTTTTGATATCAATTTGAAGAGTAAGAATTTAAGAACTTTTACTGTATATATACACACATTTTGTGTATGACTCTGTGTGTGTGTGCACATGCATGAACAATGGATAGCATAACAGTATTCTAATCCTTAACTGAAGCTTTGATGTTTTATTACAATACAAACAAAAGGAAAGAAAAAGTTATAGGGTTTAGTAGCTGGATCATAAGAATTTAACTTCTTTTTTCAAGAGCAATCACAATAGTCCAGTTTATGCACAACAAACTGAGAAGGGTTAGAGAAGAGTGAAAGCCAAGCCCCTGCTACTTTAAGCTGTGTCGTTAGATGGATATCAATTTCCTGAAAATTTAGTTCATTTTAATTTCTGAAGCCTTATTACTTCTGTAATAATCTTGCTTGTAGTTTTACCAACCCTCATTCATTTCTAACCTGGGGTGAGGCATCTGCAAGGTGCCTGTGTGGATGCTCCCAGAGGTGGAGGAGCGAGTACTGACAGAGATTCTGGCATCCACACAGTCCCCTCTCCAAGCTTGAAGTGTTGTCATATAATTTCTGCAAGTAAATGAAAGATTGAAGAGTTAGAGCTTTCAGCTTGTCAGCAACGCTAAAATACTGTTGGGTGGAAAAAAAAAGGGACAAAGGTTGTGTCTCAACAGAATGTGTAATCAGCTGAGCACCTCTAGGGTCTGAAAATAAATGTGAGTACAAGCAGATTTAGGCAACATTAGAATGATACTGTAGCACAGTTTAATGAACACTTACTTAAATTTAGCAAGAGACTGATTTCACCAAACAGGGTCAGAGACCTTATTACGTCTAAATAGAGGGAATTCAAAATGAAGAAATTGCCTCTTTGGATTAGGTGAATGCCACGTCTGACATGGCGGCATGAGCCTGACAGTGACAGATCCTCTGGAGGAAGGCACAGCAAACTGCTGACCTGGATGTTGGCAAATATTCTTGCATAGGCAGTTTCCTGTGACAGAAGTGGCAATGACTAGCTTATGCTCGGAGGAGGTATGAGGATTTGCATGTTTATTGTACCTAAAGCCATTATTTATATTCTCGATTTACATGTGAATGTGAAATCTTTATTCAATGCCCTTAATCACAATGCCTATGATCTCTTCTGGCAGTAAGCCCCATGGGCTGGTGGCACATGTCCCACAAGCCCTTCCTCCTCCTTCCCAGGTTTCTCTGTTTTACATCCAAAATATTTGCAATTTCACACAAGGTAAACAAAGAAAATTTATTTGGTCAAATAAAAAGATGGAGGCCAGGGTTGTGGAGAGGTTAGGATCAAAGTGATGCTATGGTTTTGACAACCCTGTCACACAGCGGTGTTCATGTGGCCAGGCAACAGACCAGAGCTCACTGGACAGTCAGAGAATTCCTGGGGAGGAATTTCACGTTCCAGGGGCTCTTTCAGCACACTGCACAAAGTGAAACCCATTCGGTTGCCAAGAAGATTAGTAATGAGTAGAAGTGTGGGTTTAAATCTTTGTTTGACACTCATGGCAATGAACCTCACTTCTTCTGGGATTGCTGTTCCCTTGGATATTGGAGTAGGTAGGCTGTAAGGCCCATTGTGAAGGCAGAAAGTGAATCCCACTGGCATGCTGACCTGAGGAAGGCACAGATATCTTTGTGTTCTTAGTGCAGAAGATCTGCCTTTTAGCACATGCTCAGACATCTAGAGGATTTTATTACCTAACACTTAGAACCACTAGGATTTTACAGGGTTAAACAAATTTTGAGATTTGTGTGTGCTCTTAGTAACTCATCCAAATACTTTTGTGCAAAAAAATGTTATGGACAAATACAGAGGACTGTAATAGCTTCTACAGTGATCTGAGTTCTAGCTAAGAAATACTCTGCTACTAATACAGAAGTAAGCTTAGAAGAGTCAAGATAACTGCATCGTTTTCAATATGATGTCTTTCTTACAGAGGATGAAGCTTTGGTTCAGGTCATAAAGCCTTTAACTTTAAAATACAGTTTCTATCAATGGGTGGGCATGGTTGGAAGGAAATGTGTATTGAATTTCAATTTTTTCATAAAGTTTAATCAAAATTTGCACTGATACAAAATGAATATAATATAGGAATCAAGATCCTCTGGGCAGGTTGGAAAATAGATTTTTTCTCTTCTGCAGAGAGTACAATGAAATAACTTGGAAAGAAAATTAGCATATAATTATCTGTTTCAATCCTATGAAAGAAAGTTATCATGAAGCTTAACATGTGCTGTTTCCCTAACAAATAATTTCACCACAGCTGCTTTGTAGAATGTAAAATATTTGCATATCAATGCACTGAGTCTCTCCAACTGTAGAAGAAAAAGTATTCTTTTTCCACACTTAAAAAAAATTAACCCCAAAAAAACTTTTCAGTAGAAATATTTTCATGGTGGAAAGAAACAAACTATTGGAAAGCTGATAAAATAAAATATCGTAAAAGGAGGGATAGGCTGACGGAGAGACATATGGGTCTTTTCATGTAATTTCTTGTTACGCTAAGTGATGTTTTAAAAAAAAAGGTCCCCTACTGTCTAAAATATGTAATGTTACTTATTTCTCTAATGGCAGATGTTTTTTTGAAATAAAAATCTGAATTAAAGAGAGATTGCTTACTTTAATGTTAGTTATGTAAATTACTATCCTGTTTCCCACCTGAGAAACAGTCATGGCTTCCAAAACAAGTACATCTTTTATAACTGTTCTGGATTCTTTGTACTAATTTGTGTCTATTTATTTCTGGCAATGTGTTGAATGCATGTAATATCTGCTCATTCCCTCCAGATTTTTAATAATAATGGAAATATGTGGAACATACATTTCTTCAGAAAACGTCTTCACTATTCAAGTTTTAAAGTGAGCCAGATCTAGAACCCTGAAATGTTGTTGGCTCCAGCATGCCAGGGGATGGGTGACGTGTTATGTTTCTTGTAAAAAGACCAAAGTTACTGTAGAGCTACCTCCAAGCAGAGGATGTTTCTGTTGATTTTCCATGGCAAGCTTTGGGCACCTGCTGAAAGATCCTGGATCCTGCCAATCCCTGTCGTGACAGAAAATTCCTAGAGCTCATTTGACATTGTGTGCCCTTCATATGAGTCCAAGAGTTGATTTACTACTTCACTGGTTTATATTTTCATTTAGTCCTCCTCTTCTCAAGAACATCATGGTTTAACATTTTAACATTTTTATTTTATTTTATTTTATTTTTAGTAAGTATTCTTTCCTTTTAGTTATGCAAATACTTGTTAGACAAGGAGTGGTTTACTTTACTCAACAGATTATTAAGCAGCTCCTTACATCTTCAAGTCATTGCTCTGGTATGAAATTACTTTTATACTTTTATGTAGAGCCTCATATTCCCAAAACAATAAATGTACTAAAAATATGTTTGATACAAATATGTTAGGAGATATAAATGTCTGTAGCTCATATCTAGGGTCTTTGTTGAGACTACACACCATTGTAATAGATCACTTTGGGGTGAACTATTTGGGGTTTGTTTTATATAGGGAGAGTTTGGAGAACCCAGCTGGTTTTTATTTATGATTTTATAATAAACTACAGTTCTGAACCTATAATAGAATATACATGTTACCGAGCACTCTAGCTTTCAAATAAGACATAGTTTCATTATTACCTCATTGACCTTCACTGTTTTGAAACTGAAAACTTCTTATTATAACTAATAAAGAAAGGACTGAGTTTATCATGTTGATTTAGGAAATAAGATTTTGCTCACTGTAATCCATTATTCATCCTTGCCAAGTTATTCTGGAATAAATTTCAGTGCTATGGAAGATTTTATATAAAGGAATATGACACAAGTTTTTCAACTTGTCAGATAATTTGACTAGCTGTAGTGTATAAATACTGAGGATTTTAATAATTGTCTCTTTGCATTTTAATGTTTCTTGCAAAATATAATTCATCTTTCTTGAATTGTCTGTCAGATGTCTGAAGAGAGTTTGCTTCTATTTGAAATTATAATTTGATGCTAATTTGAAGCCACCATGTTAGGTGTTGGTTAGTGTTACTAAGTGTACGAAGAATGATGAGCAATCTACTGAACGGTTCCATTTCTTTTATGTTGCTAAGGTATGCAGAGATATGTGTGTGTATGTGCATGTACATTTTAAAAAAGGGGAGAGAAAAAAGCCTTATATCTCTTGTGTAGGAAAAAAGTCCAGATAACAGGAGCAGCTGGCTAATATTTCACCACTTTGCAGTTCCTTGTTTATGAAAAGGAAAGAAAAGTGTGTATTTTGATCCAGCTAGTGACAGTTGGCTCCTTAGGGACCATAGCTTTCCAGAACAAGTTAGAGCAATCCCCAGGTGACTCTAATCTATACAGAACTTGGATCAAAGCATGAAGTCATTATTTCTTCATACAACACAAGGTTTTCTCTTAACGGAGAAGACCTGAAAATGTGATAAGGCAAAAGACTGACAAGCTCAAGGTAATATTTTCCTTGAGTCTTTTAAATAAATTAAATATTACTGCTATGATGCTTTACAGTGTTAATATTTATTCAGAAACTTTTTTAAACTGCATTCTACTTCTGCAGTTGTCTGAGTTATCTCTAAAACAAAAGCTCTCATAAGAAAACTTAAACAGTGGGTATATAGGAAAAAAGATGCCAGTATTTCTTCCTAAATTCCCACTCCAGTAACAAAGCAAGTCTTAAGAGACCTGGATGAATAAGTATGAATAATGTTCCAAGTATGGACTGCCTTTGCCAGTGCCACAGCATCTGCAGGCTATAGTTTTAGTTTCAGTTCAGCATAAGGACAAGACCCAGTTGGCTGCATAAGAGTGTTTCTAAGTGCACCTGTTCCAGACAGAAGAAAACTCAGCTCCCAGAAACCAAAAAGCCTAAACATGGATTTCCTTTGTCAGGCAGTGTGTTGTATGAGAGGTTCCCATGTAATAAAACAAGCTTCTAATGTGTATCAACCTAAGCCCCAAAAATAAAATTCCACTTTATGTATTATTAATTTTCTATTTGTTTTTATCTTTTATCATCTATATATTAACTGGCAAGGGGGTTGGAACTAGATGATCTTTAAGGTCCCTTCAACTCTAACCATTCCATGATTCTATGTTAATTGGTCCAATTACATGTTTACAAAGCATGTACCCCAAGTCCAGCATTTACAACATTTACATGCATCTTTTTTTAGCCTAAATATTGCTATTGTCTAGTAATGTAGAAGCACGTAAACATTTTCAGCTTATTCCTGAACACAGATATCCTCCTGATTAGTCTATTAATGAGCTGCTGATCAGTCTTACTTTCAGGCACCTTCCCAATTTTATTGCATACCTACAGTATTGAAGTTGTCTTGGTTTTCAGGCAGCTTAGCTTTACTTTCTGATCAGCATGACACATAATTAGAATCCCATCTTGTCTTAGATTAATCCCAAGTAGGTAGCACATCAAAATATAATTCTTAAATTTGCACATATTTTTAATGTTATTACAAGTTAATGATTCAATTGGAACAATTCTTACCACAGTCTGAATACAAAGAAAAAAATCTCTTTGAATTGCTATTTGTTTTGATTTGACAGTAAATTGTTCAATTCTCCTGAGCTGCTTGCAGATGAAAAATGTACCTATCTTTATACACACTCAGGAAAGCTATAAGTACATTTTTAGAACTGTTAACTTATTTTTGCAAAACCCACTGGTCTAAAGTAACTGAAGAACAAACCACCAAAGAAGGTGAGACCAAATGCTTCTGCACATTTGTATGAATGGTAACAATTTAGAGGTTATTTGAAAACATCAAAGATGAGGAAAACAAGGGGAAATAGCAGGGGCAGTTGATTTGAGAAAGAGCAAAATAATCTCAGGTTTATACTTTTTTTCCTGGAGCCAACTAAAATAAAAGGTAAATAAATATAAGTATGTGGTTCAGTGTTTTTGTTATTTTTTTCTAGATTTCAGTTTGGTTTGGTTTGGGTTTGTGTTTTTTTTTTTTTGTTTTTTTTGGTTTGGTTTGGTTTGGTTTTTGGTTTTTGAAACCAGTGATTATACTTTTAATTATAAGTGGTTGTTCTTTCCTCAAAGACTAATCTTGTGGAGACAAGAAAAATTGTGGAGATATCAATAAGAAAACCAAACTAAACCAATCCAAAACAAAAGCATGCATTCTTTAAATCTATCCCGTGTACAGGAATAATAGGTCAGGTTCTGGTGAAAAGTGTATAGAAGTATGCATTTTTGAGGGGATGGACTTAAGGTTTCACGACCTGGTTAAAGTTTTTAAAGGTATTTCATTCAACATTTGTGTATAATTATAAATAAATAAATAAATAAATAAAAATATTGCAAGAGTAAGGAGGAACCAAATACAGCCTTGCAAAAACCATCCAGCTGAAAGAAGGCACTAAGTTCTGCATACCCTGTTGATGATTTTATATTTAAATGTGCTTTAGTGATTGTGATTTACAGAAAAAAAAAAAAATCTTAGCATAACTTACCAGAGCTAGTAAAGCAATACATCTCAAAAGAAGAAAACTTGCCAACATGCATAATACTAACAAGTCATTTTTTACATTAGTGTGTTAACAGGAGAGTTCTACNAAACTATCTGATCGGGTGCTCTATGCAGAGGACAGAACAAATAACACCACCATGATCTTACATCTTATAAGGGGAAAAACATTTTGTCTGTGTAATTTTTATGTATGTGAGTCTCAACATCTGCTTAAACTACTAACTGGATTTATTTCACCTTTAAGGAGGAAATCTAACATGAAATCCAGAGTAAACAAAGCCAAATAAAGAGTTATACCTTTATTATTTTCAGGACTGTATTTTGATGCTGTACTGATGTAACTGCTGTTGGTCAATGTAGGAGTTAAAACCAGGTCTTCAAGGTTACTCTTGAAGAACCACAAGATTACAAAATAACTTTCATAAATAAACAGATTCTACAAATTTAGAAAATGTTTGTGCTATTTTTTCTTTTTAATTATCTTCTTTGTACTTTGACACTTGTAACAGAATCATTCTCTAAAAACTTCTCTCTGTTTATTTGCATGACTTATGTAACATGACCAGGTGATGTACATTCAGGGAGTCCCTTCTTACAGTGGAACTGGAGAACATATGGATTTCCTTCCTGCAGAAATCATGACTTTTGGTAGCCTAGCTTCTTACCATCCCAGCAGTGGCTGAGACATGATAGGACACTGGAAGCTGGGAAGTGCTCTCAGCATAATCAGAAACTACATGCCATGAAATTCAGATATTTGACTAGAGTAGATTTAAGTAGTTTTTTTTCCAAATTTGTGAGTACTTTGACATAAGTACTTCTGAAAAGTCAAACAGGTGTTTACCTTCATTTTCAGATATCTTTGAAAATCAGACCTGTATGAAAAATACAAGATCTCTACTTAAACCAGATTTGTCAAAATATGTTATCTATAATAATTAGTCAGATAAATCATTCCTGTAGTTGGATAGTATGTCCCCAGTGTTTTCACTACAGTCAGCTTATGCTATAGCCACGTTGCATTCAATTATTTTGTCTCCTGTCCTTGCCTGAAGAAGAACAAATTATTTCAAGAGAAGAGAAGAAAAGAAGATTTGGGAGGGGCAGAGAGGGAAGGGGTATCAGTGGAAGGATGACCCTAAGAGACAAGGGTCTGGTGTATAGTACAGTCCCTCTGACAGATAACAGGGTTTGTGAAAGCAGGATGAGCTTACACTCTGCCTAAGGCAGTACCTAGATATCCCTTTTTCTCTTCATTTAGTCTGATTTCTTATTTAAACCCTTCTCTTTAATGTGTTTCTTAAAAGCCTGTTATCTAGAATTCTTTATTTCAGATCTGGTATACCTGTAAAATTCTTTTAACTTGACAACCAAAGTCACAGATTTAAAATGAAATAAAAACTCAAACTGAGAGCACAAGAATCAAATGAATAATATGGAGCTCATACTCAGCAAGCATTATGAAAATGTAAATTCCAAAACAATTTAACATCAAAAACTGTTTAGTTTTGCCTTATAGGACAAGCATTTGGCTATTTGCACAAAGCAAAGTCACTCTTTTTGAGATGTCTTTTAAACCTACCTCATTCTTCTTCTCCATGATCTTCAATACATAACAAAAAAATTAATCAATGCAAATGAAATGATACAGTGAATGATCAAAACTAAGAAAAATACTTCTTGCTCTATGATTGAAAATTTAGTAATAATAAATGTAGGTTTGTGATATAGAGTATAGTATCTGCTACTTGTCTAATTCAGCTATCAAATATGTAGACAAGAAAGAAGACTGAAGACAACACAAGGATAGTGTGGGTTCTCAAAATAGCAATTTAAGAATTCCTAAGATGAAATATGAGAAAAATCACTTTTTCAAAGATTAATGCTGACATGCTCTTCTAACACAGCATTACCCTTTTTCTCCCAGTCAGATTATCATACTGATTTTTTTCAGAAAAACAGACCATTCTGAAGGTATCAGAGCTATAAAAACCTCAGTTCTCTAATCCATATTTAAAAATGTACCATTTTCAAAATTATTTACCTAGCAGTACCTCTTGACCCCAATCAGAAATTTCTTCATAGGTACCTTCACAGATTGCTTTAAATAATTAGTGGTTTTGAGTGGTGCAATGACTGTAAACATCTTGAAAAAGACTGAGGTGACATTTGCTAATGAACTACCTGCAATTTGTTCAGTTATTTCTCTATCTCCATCCATTTTTGAAATCCATACATATTATAAAGATTGGTGCTTTATACAAGCTAAATAATCATGATATTCTTGGACTCATTGACCAATGTTAAGTGTTTATTCATTGTTTTGAATGGTTTCTAGTTCAAATTTCCAGCCCTTTTTATCTTCATTTGCATATTACTGCAATCCACACCATTTTGTGTCAGCCACAAAATGTCATCACCAACTAAAATAAAGTTTTCACCTTGGTTTTGTAAGGAAATGCGGCTTGTGTGGCCATCATATTTATGTATCCATTGTCAATGTTTACACTGATGTTTTTGAACTTTTTTGATTGATTATAAATAGATTTGAGAGAAAATAAAAAACCTAGGCAACCTGTTGCATGTAACATTTAAGTATCTGCAGTCTTCATTTTGGCATCTGTCCTCATTGTACAAAGACAAAAGGTGAACATTGTCCTTATGTTTCCATATCAATAACAATTTATAAGCCATATATATCTATTTTTAGAAGATAGTCCTACAAGAATCTGCCTGTTACTTAGTGTAATATGAAATCGATTGCTGTAGCACTACTTTTATTTTAATTGTTGTTAATGTAACTATGCATATTAATGATTTAAACATCACAGACTATATTAGTTTGAGAATAAAACCAGAATTTAAAATAATTGTGATAATGTTCTACATCCACATTTTGCCAATCCACTTTAATGGCAGCTTTCACTTTCTACTATCAATTGACCTGTGAAATCTGAAGTAGAACTGGTTCAGAAATGCACCAAACAAGGCATTTATCTTCTGAACAATTATAAAACTGCTGTTTTTTTAACAAACAGCAACACATTTTTTGTCACTCAATAACCATTTCCTATAAGTAGAGATTCTTTTTTTAAATGGGTAGTTCAACAATATTGCCTGTCTTGTCAAGAACATCCATGACCATTTCTTTATCAGTAGATATCATACAACTTGCTTTTTGAAAACCAAGTTTCATTTCTTCTTATAACATTGCTCCCAGTGCAGGTTGAAAATGGATGCTGAATACTGAGACCTACTGACATGTCCCTCCACTTACTAAAGCAAATACCCAAGCATACAGAATGTTTTTAGTCTGTGATTACTAGGTCATTTGCATAATCAAGTCTCTTAAGAATCCCAATCCAGTTAAACAATGTGTAATTTTTTTTTCTACAGTAACTGCAGATCTAAGATGATATGTAAACTTTTAAAATTAATACATTATATTTTAGCAGATAAAGACTGTGTTTGTTTCTTTTGGAGTTTTTTTGTCTTTTGGGTTGGTTTTTTTTTTTTTTTTGTTTGTTTGTTGTTGTTGGGTTTTATTATGCTAATGAAACTATACCTTCTGTTGATTAAGAACAAAATCAGCTAAAAGGTATGACCTTACATTTTTAGTGAACAAAGAGCCACTTAAGGATATCTGTTTACTGAGACAGTTTCAAGTTGAGAATTAAATGTCCAGGACTTGAATTTATATAAAGAATGCTTAGGTTTATGCCTACATATTTCCTATCCAGTCAAATTTAAAGATGAGAAAGCAAAATAATTATTAAAGACAAAATTATTAAATTTAATTAATCAATTAATTAAATTATTAAAGTTTTTATTGTTAGCTATCAACAAAAATGTGGGTATACAGTATGCACTGATTCTATTATTGCCAAATGTTATCTTTGTCTAGACAGGTTATAAGACTAAGAAGTTATTATGAAAGAAAGGGAAATAACAACTGAGAACTTTTCTAATAAAAGATATAAAAATGAAACATTTCTCTTGATGATAATCAGTGATACGGTTTAGGAAATTATGATTAAAACCATTGTGCATATTGGTACACATGTGAATTTGAAGATATATGCCTATGACAGACTTCAGTGGGTAAGAACTTTGTTGAAGGTCTGGACATATTTGGCCAGGTTTTGTAATTGTTATTTGGCATTGCAAACTTCGTTTTGGGAGGTGTAATTGGAATGCAGAGGGAGTGAAGAAAAAAAATGCACTATGACAGAACTGAAAGACATGTAAGTTTTGAGATTAATCTAAATTTTGTGAGGTAGGTTGAAGCAACAAAAAGAGGTCATGTGGTCCTGAAAGCTGTTCCTTACCCCTTGTGGTCTGAATGTTTCTTTAGAGGGACAGGGAAAAGAGCACAAGTCCTCCCCTCTCCCCCACCTCTGTATCTTCTGCTCTGCACTGTTTTGACTTACCATGCACACAAATCCTTAACTGGACTTATCTCTTCTGTCAGCAGAGAGTACAAGCATACTGATTTCCAAAATCCTACTTAAGGAATTTCATAGAAGTAGGAAGTAGACGGTAACTAGAGTCCACCCTGGTGACAATTTATCACTTCAATGTTTGAAGATCCCTTCTTTGCTGGAGAAAAGCATTATTTTTATTAAAAGCCATGACAGCAGGTTCTCTACTACTAACAGAAGTACTATACAATAATGTCATGCAATAACTGTGTCACAATCATAGTCACATGCTAGTTTTCACTTGAACAGTTACTACTTGACTAATTGATCTGATCAAATCATCTTTGCCATTAAACTTCATGCTATTTCTCCAAGCTCCATAACATGCACTGCCGATTTACTGGCAGTATGTGAAGACCCTGAAAGAAACGTGATGAATTGCTTGTC
The DNA here is from genome assembly GCA_013398155.1 of Pedionomus torquatus. Classification (NCBI taxonomy): domain Eukaryota; kingdom Metazoa; phylum Chordata; class Aves; order Charadriiformes; family Pedionomidae; genus Pedionomus; species Pedionomus torquatus. The sequence goes on from VZRU01012151.1 coordinate 20,956, forward strand.
CCCAGTTATGTTCAGAATAAGCCAGAGACTTTAAAATGTGCTTGTGTGGCAGAACAACCATGGTGATTCTTCACCTCATGAAAAGTAGCAGACTCTCTCACTCTGCTGTTTCAAATGACCATTTTTTATAGAAGGAATTATGAGACCAAATATGAGAGTAAACTATTTACATGCATAGAAGAAAGCAAAGGTGAGATGTGTAGTTTTGAATCAGGAGGAAACTCAGGGGTAGCCAAGTAACAGGAGAAAATCTAAAAATGGTTGAGGATGGAGAACTCTCATGCATGAAGGTGATAAATAGCTTTAGCACAATAATGATAATACGCAGGGGAGGAAAGGAACATGAGCAATTGGAAAATGAAAAATATGCGTATAATAAGGCACAGACTACAGATCTAGACATGACTTAAGATTAAAGGACAAAGGCATAAATTAATATCTGTAAGCTTGGAGCTTACTCTCCAAGAAAAGAGGAGTTAGAACTTGATGAAAAGGACTGGCAGCAACATTTTAGTGTGGCTTATATGAGCAATCTATCTCCTGAGCAGTGTCAGATTTAGGTTTCTGAAGGTGGGAGAAGCTGGTTGTTACAGATGCCACCCAACTGTCCATCCTGGCTGAAAAACAAAAGCCCTCAAAGCCAAACAAAAAACTCAGCAAAATCTTTCCTCCAATAAACAAAGTCCCTTATCCCCTAATAGTAAATAAATCACTGTTAATCTGCAGTTCATACTTTTCTGAAGCGCTTAATGTGATTGGGTGAAATTATTGTTAACCATACATTCTGTGTCCAGGGAAACGGACTCCAGGTTCAGTATGATCAACATTATTTTGATTGTGGAGAACGAATGTATTATGATTTTTCTTGGGAGAAGGTAAAAAAAAATATATATATATATATTATTTATTACAGAGCAGGGGACTGTTTGTGAGACAAGGAAGTGGTTGTGAGAGTGTGTCTATCTTCATGTGATTATTGATAAGAATTGACAATAGTTTAAGTGAGTTCAATGAATTTATTTTTTTCTGTGGTATAAGCTTGAGTGGTGTGGGTCTAAAAGGGAACAACCAGCTTTGGAGTTAACTGATTTTCAGTGACTGAGAAAGCAGAAAAAGTATCTGCTACATTGGAAGCTGAAAGTGTAAATTCAGTTTGAAAATTGTTTTGGGACTGTAGTCGCATGTGAAAATGACTGACTGATTTCACTCATGCAACATAAATCAATTACAGCTTCTCAAGTCAAACCTACTGAAATGATTTTTCTCAATAAAAGCAGAAAATTATACAGAGTTTTAAATTTTTTTGTAAGCAGATATTATATGGGTATTTATTTCCAAGGAAAAGACTAATTACAGTAAAAGAAAAAGGTTTAAAAATAGCTCCAACAACTCCTATTACCAACAAAATGTACTTCTACATGGTTGCATGGTTGGCAAACCTCAATGTGTGATCAAAATTTGTTTGCATGTTGTTGTAATCTTCATTTATTCATGAAAAACAATGAGGTATGCTTTGTAAGTACAGAGTTGTACAATGTGGAATTCTGCCACCAATTCTAAATTTTGGATTGCGAATTAGTAATTTGGTCCATTCCTTCTGTGCCAATGGGTTTGACAATTAAATGTTAGTGAAATAAAGGACTGAGTGAAGATTGTATTAATTACAAGACCTCAGACACACATGTTTTATTCCTAAATTGCAAATTAGGAGAAAATAAAGTACTGGAAGCCAAGAGACTAATGGCAAATGAATTAAGATCAAGAGGAAAATGATACAGGGAAAATAAATGAAATTTATTTAAAGTTAAAAATAAATTTTATAAATCTCATTTGGAAATAGATAGATGGGGGAAAACTTTATGCTGATTTGCATATTTTTGCTTTTAATATCACTTTGGTTCTCATCCAGTTTTTCTGTGTTATCTTTAGGCATTGTATGCTGATAGTAACTTTCTCTGGAAAATATTTTCAGGCTTTTGTCAAGAAGGTTTTATATGAATACGTACTCTTTTTTTTTTTTTTTAATTATTCCAAATGCTT
>VZRU01012151.1:43324-54228 GCA_013398155.1 Pedionomus torquatus
GTGGGTGTTGGCCTCTTCTCCTTATTGAATAATGACAGGACCAGAGGAAATCGTCTGAAGTTGCAGCAGGAAAGATTTAGATTACATATTAGGAAGAAATACTTCACTGAGAGGGTGGTCAGGCACTGGAATGGCCTGCCCAGGGAGGTGGTGAAGTCACCATTCGTGGAGGTATTTAAGAAATGTGTAGATGTGGCACTTTGGGGTATGCAATCTTCAGATCAGAATTGTTGGGTTGGGTGATTTGTTTTGCAGGGTTCATTTTTTTGCTTTCTTTCTTCAGGCATTTTGTTTTTGGTTTTGGTTTTGATTCTTGTTTTTGTTTTTGTTCTTGTTTTTATTTTTTGTTTTGGTGTGTTTATGGTTGGACTCGATGATCTCAGAGGTCCCTTCCAACCATGAAAATTCTGTGATTCTGTTGCAACCTTGCAACTTTAAAGTTGCCCTACTGCAATTTTTGGAATTGCCAACATTTGAACAGACATTTTGGCATGGTCACTAATGGAATGCTCTTCTATTTTTGCACATGACAAGATACTTTTACACAGAGGAGTATATTATAAGTCACCTAAAGATTTCTAGCCCAGACTAATGGCTTGCCAAAACCAGCAGATGCTAAAACATAATATGTAGTAAATTATATATACAGCCCACCTTCTAATTTGATCTAATAGAAAGGACAAAATGGTTATGTTTGAGACAAAGTCCAGTGAACATTACTTGAGTTGGAATGCAAATTAATTAAAATGGCTGCTTGAAAAAATAAGAATGTAATTAGCTAAGATGACTAGCACCTCTTTGTGGATTGTTTGATTTGAAACTGTTAACAGGAAAAAAGCTACCTTAGCTTTACCAATTCTTTGTACAGAACATCTCCAGATCCACTAAGTCTTAATTTCCGAATTTAAGAGATGTTTCAAAACAAAATGAATCTGAGAACCTTGAGATAAATAAAGCCAGAGGCAAGTTCTCCTGTACTGACTTTATTTTCACTCTATTTTTCCCCCCTTTATCTTCTAGAACAGAAAAATGTGAGATATTTATGAGTAACTTTTTATACTCTCTGTGGTCAGCCTTTGTATCTCATTTAAGCAGGACATAAAGGTAATTTTTTAATTATTTTTTTTTTCTGCCGAAGATCAAGAATCTAAAACTTATATACTAAAGTAAAGCTGCATGGAAATAATGAAGTCATTCCTTTAGATCACTTTTTGGAACATATCATAGTGACATTGCAAAGTCAAATTAATGAAAAAATATGTATTTACCATTCATTAACTTATGACTTTTGACACAATTTGACATAAGTAACAATTAAATGTTATTATTTTGTTTTGGTTTGTTTTTTTGAAACTGAACATGTTTTCATCCTATTCTGTTGCATACTGACAAAAAGACACAAAGAAAAGACATAAAGACACTTCCTTTTAACCTTTGGCTAGCTTTAAGTAATATTATTCTCTTCCATCTTGCAGAAGAATCTGCTCAGAACCTGCTTCTGTTTTAATGAATAATAGAAGGAAAAAATTGGAAAATTACTTACACAAATACAAGTTAGGAAGTTTTGAAAAACTCCTAATATTTTCATTAGCTATTAAGCTCAGACTGACAAAAACCTTTATATAAATTTTGCGTAACTATAAAAAGATTTAATGGACATCAATAGAAGTTTGGATAACAAGAATCCAGTGCACTATTTTGAAGGTCAGTGATATTTCAAGAGTTACAATACAAATCCTTTGTTAAGTAATTTGGTGTGTTTTCCTGAGATTTATATATTTAAAAAATATAATAAATAAATTCTGCAGCATAAAGCTAGAGACGCTACATGGCTAGTTGCATTCTCTTGCCTAATGTAATCAGCCTTGAAATTAAAATATGCATATATTTTACAGCATAATGAACAATTATTTTTCCGTATGTTATAAGAGTTCACAACATCTTCATGCAGAAACCAAATCTTCCTTGAAAAATGCTACTTCTATTTAAAGTCTTACTCAGATACTGATTGCATATAAAATATAGTAAGTCAATTGAATTTGCTGGGTATCAGCATCAGTTACAGTTGCTGGCATCAGTTACAGGCTTTTAATTAGTGGCTATGCATTTTTGTATAATAGGTACATATCTACTATAATATGTATACATAACTGCACAGTTAGCAGCTGTTGAAAGGACAATGATATTAAATCTAACCTAGAACTTCTTAGTACTTCTCTTGACAATCTCTTCTTATGGGATTACTCATTCTGAACTGCTATACCTACAAAGGTAATAGTGAGAGCACTCCTAGTCCTGACTGATAGTCACAGAATCACAGAATTGTCAGAGTTGGAAGGGACCTCTACAGATCACCCAGTCCAACTCCCCTGCTAAAGCAGTATTGCCTAGAGCACATCACTCAGGATAGCATCCAGGCAGGTCTTGAAGATTTCCAGAGGGATGCCACAGCCTCCCTGGGCACCATGTTCCAGTGCTCTGTCACCTGCACCATAAAGAAGTTTTTTCTCATATTTGAATAAACTTTCACTGTTCCAGCTTGTGCTTGTTGCCTCTTGTCCTGTCACTGGGAACCACTGAAAAGAGTCTGGCTCCATCCTCCAACCCACCCTTCAGATACTTATAAGCATTAATAAGGTCTCCTCTTAGCCTTCATCAGGCTAAAGAGTACAAGCTCTCTCAACCTTTCCTCATAAGGGAGATGCTCCAACCCCTTAATCATCTTTGTTGCTCTACACTGGACTCTTTCCAGCAGTTCCCTGTCTTTCTTGAACTGGGGAGCCCAGAACTGGATGCAGTATTTCAGTTGTGGCCTCACCAGTACATAGTAGAGGGGGAGAATGACCTCCTTTGACCAACTGGCCACACTCTTCCCTATGCAGCCCAGAATTCCATTGGCCCTCTTGCAACAAGGGCACAGTCCTGGCTCATGAATAGTTTACCATCTACCAGAACCCCTAGATCCTTCTCAGAAGTGCTTTCCAGCAGGTCATGTAACATAAAAGGCTTTAGTTGCTAGCTGTAGCTAGATGAATTACGGAATATTTGAATTTATTTACTGAATGATAACTGCTAATGCATATGAAAGTTTGGTCTAGTATGGGCAATCATCAAAGGAACAGGATTAATGCATTGGTTCTAACAATTCTCCAGCCATAATCTTACCCACATATGAATAACAATATGAAGGTCATTTATGAAAACAAAACTTGAGGTACCTTATGCACTTAGTAGAAGTGCTTAAGAATAGAATATAGAATATAACATAAAATATAGTTATCATAAGTAACATGATTATCTTCTTTTAAGAATAAATTAACTTGAATAATGTATAAGTCTTTGCATATAACAAACAATGTTTGCAGGTTTGTATTAGCTTTCATTTTCAAAAATGAAACATATTAAAATGTAGAGGTAATCCCAGCTTCTCTTGGGATCTAGTGATATCATAGCTTTTTTTCACAAGTTCTGTATGTTTAAGCACTTGTGAGTCTCAGCTGGCAGCACTCCGGCTTCTTAGGGAAAATGGTTCAAGATAATGTCAAATTAACATAATTTCCTTTTCTGTTATCGTTAGACAATTTCATCGCTCCATTCATCTTGTAGTTCTGACCCTGTCCCCATAGTTTCGCAATAACTCCCCTCTGCTGAGGCAAGAGTGCAATGCATAGGGAGGTGTTTAGGTAACACAGTTCATCCTAAAATTTTGTGAGAAGATTGCATGGAGGTAACCTGGCAACCTTTAGTAAGTTATCCCAATTACTATATTTGAAATGTAGATTGGCTGTTGTTTTGGTTTTGTTTTTTTTTGTGGAACAACTGATATATATGGCATACAGCTGGACAAATAAGTTTGTCAGATAACACTAAATACAGCTCATATTTCATCCATAAAAGGAATATATTCGATATCAGATGTGCAGAGAATATAGCAGCTTGTAAAGAAAGGTGTCCTAGTCACAGAAGTAGTACTTTATTTGAAAATCTTGTGTGATGATTAGGTTTGTTGAAAAATTATCGATCTAGTCAGATTCTGCACGGAATAAGGATGCATCATCTGTTGACATAAAATAATCTTTCTGCTACTGGAAAAGATGAATTCTTATAATAAATTACTTTGTTTTGAACCTCTTAAAATGGGAATTTGATCTGGATAGTAACCATGTCTGGTTAATGTCTATTTAACAATAAGAACTAGAGAGAACAGTATATATCATGCATTGGGAAAACTGGCAGAAAGGAGCCTTCAACTACTTCTTTACCTCCTGGTCCTTTTTTTACCACCTGGTCCCTTATCCGAGCAACTGGGACTCGCCCCAGAGCTCAGCTCTCAGTTTATAGAGAGCTCTTTCTTCCTATGCACACACCAAGTCTTGGGCAAACCTGACAACATCAATACCAGGGAGATCAGACCTGTCACAATTAACTCAGCCAAGACTTGTTGAGGTAATAGACTCACAGAGAGTCTGAGGTATAGTGCCTCATGCCTTGGCACAGCAGCTGCCCACTTCTCCCATGTTTCCTCACTGTGTTGCTCAGTCCGACATTTCTACTGCCTTCTTAGTTGTGGCCTTGCTTCAACTTTCCCCTTCTATGGTCCCTGTGTTTTGGTATCATCATACATTCGTAGTTTTGAAAGAGTTTGTACCACCAGGACCCATGCTAGTTTAGCTCAGTCTTCATCCCCAAATCACAAGAGAAATAAGCTCCATAATGGTCACCAACATGGACCTATTTCTGGGGCAAAGCTGGCCATCAAAATCTACACATTATTGAGTATACTATCTTTCCTTTTCTGAACTCAGGCACAAAAATGCTTTTATTTTCTCACAGTTAGCATTCAACAGGTAGATCTTAAAAAGTACCAGATTTTCAGCTGGTCTCTGTTTTTCAGTACACGTGAATCATATTCTAAAGTAGACCTCTCTCCCCATCAACCACATGGCAAATCTATGCATTATGTCAGGTTACTTGAATCCTCAACATAAAGTAGCAACAGCAAAATTTCTTCATAAGACTGTGTACTGAGGGTTAGAATCAAGAACTATCTCCCATTTGTTCCAAGGGAAATCAAATGCTTCTACAAGTTTATTCTGTATGCTGTTATCCATATTTGTGATATTCTCTGAGCTGAGTGCATTGTGATCATTCTGTCAAAGTTGCAAAACGAAATAAAGCTACAGAAGAATATAACCATATTACTATTTTGTGGTCTTATTAGGGTCAAACCTAAAAATGGAAATGTTACATATAATTTCTCCTTCAACACTATATGCTATGATTCTGAAGTGCTAATAAACAATCAATCTGCTGCATTCAGCTGGTATGACTGGGTTGTTTTTTTTTCCTCCAGATTTACATTTTGGTTTTGTCTGTACATCTGTCTTGGTTTCCAGGAGGGATAGGGTTCATTCTCCCCTGGCTCTAGCAGGGTCACAGGTATTCCACCCTGTGTGAGCCATGCTCAGGGGATAGCAGGGAGCTGGCTGGGAAGGGGAGGGAGGCAGTAAGTGTGTGGCAGTGTGGGGTTAGCTGTGGTCCGGGCTGCGGTCGGTGAGTGGTTGGTATTGTAATCATGTTTATATTCTTCTCCATCCATGTTACTGTTACTGTTTTCCTTGTGCCATTTGTTGTTCTCTTAAACAGTTTTTGTCGCAAACCATGAGTTTTGCCTTTTTTCTTCCAATCCTCTCCCCACAGCTGTGAGGTGTTTGAGCGAGCACAGCTGCGCATGGTTCTTTGTTGCCATCTAAGGCTAAACCACGACAACATTATAATAGCTAGGTAGTATTGTAAAGCATTCAGCACACAGGCTTTTCCAGATTAATATCATCCCTTTTAATTCTATCCCTGAGTGCCTTCTGCAATCTGTGGCATCCCAGATTCCTTGTTCAGTACAACAAGCAGCCTACTATTGCTTCCTATATGAAATATATGTATGCTGCTGACAAGAGTCCTCTGAGTTTAGATAATCTTAAAAGGTTTAATACTGTGTATATGCTCTAAAACGTGCTTAAATTTGATTAAATTGATGTAAGTAAAAAAAAATAATTAAATTGAAACAATAAAGCTTGGCCAGTATAACCCAGAAGATTGAAGGTCTACCCAAATCTTAGCACAATCAGGAGACCAGCAGATACAAAACCTGTCATTGCAGTCAGTAGCTACAAGGCCTGTAGCATCTTGCCAACTTTTTCTTCCTAAGATAAACAATAATTGCTTATTTTAGTAGTGTCAGCTGCATATGGCTTTCAGTACAAGCCTGAAACAAAGTCTGACCTTGATTAATTATCTACTGTAGTACTACACCCTTACAAACAACTAGAAGTAGATACTTCATTATAAAAACGACTACCAGACAGGTTTTCTTTACGTCAAACCTCCTTACCCAAAAATCTTAGTATTCTTCTGATATGTTCTCTGGGGCCTGGGATAAATTTTCTTCTTCTGTTTTCCCTCAGTACAGGAAATACATGTAGGAAAAAATGAACACATTAGTTATGAATCGACATGTCTTAAGAGTTCGGCTGTTTGGGTTTTTTTCTTCCCCTGTCTACATCTATCAGTTGACTCATATTTTTTGTGCTTAATCTTTTTCTATAATGTTGATATTTTATCCACTATCAATGAATAAAACATGGAAGGAAATAAATACAGATATATGAAAAATAGTAAGGCACAACATTTTTGGACCTAATAATTCAAAGCAAATACCATCTTGCTACTGTCACCTACACAGTGGTTCAAGGTTGTGCTTTGTTTCCTTTTCAGACCTCCTTGGAAATACTTAGTAGTCATTATGTTCTGTATCTTTATTTCTGCTGAAGCCTGGATTATTCCTATTTGGTGTAAGCATCTTCTCCCAGTCTCAGTCTGAATATCTGGGCAATAGAAGAATCACTTCTGTGGATATAGCGTTCTATGCATGGATGTGTAGCAGTAACCTCCCACTCTGCTTGCAATCAGCATATTTTTCTGGCATCACTGTGTTATGAAGAATACTTATGCATTTTAACATCGATAAATTAATATGGAAAGGCCTCATCTTTTATCTACCAGGTATTCTCTTGGCTAGAGAAACAAGACAAACCCACTTTGCATAACCTGATAGTTTCTGGGTTCTACCTCCATGTTATTTTCACCTGACAGAAATTATCTGCTTGCTGCATATCTGCCTCTTCTTTGAGAATCATAAGATTTAAAAGGCTACATCTTTTTAGTTACACCTTCTTTACACCTTAGGTTTCCTTCCTTCACAAGAATACCTATTAAGTGGAAGCAGTGGGCAGGTCCATTTGTTTTCTCTTAAGTATGGTGATATACAACTCTACATCTCCACTCTCTGTAGTCTGAAGATGCCCTTCCAATAACGCACCAACTCATCTCCCAGTCTTTAAACATTTAAATTATATTGTCATTTCAGAATTTGGATGGAAAAGCAGACCACATACTGCTCTGAGGGAGTTATACTCAACTTCAAATCTGTCACAATGACATTAAGAGGAACTTGATTAAGACACAGGCTGTGAAAACCACCTAATCAGGTAAAGTAGAACAGCAAACCTATTTCCATTTTCAAAGTTCTGACAGGCTAACAGAGTAAGATGATACACCAAAGAACCTAATATCAGTTTAGTTTTCATTATAGCAGACATTTGTTACAGTTTTAATGATAACAAACCACCATTCTATTAAGCCTTCACAGAATGAAAAAAGAAAAAAGACTTCCTTGAGAAGCAGACTGGCGTTATGACTATTTGCAAAAGAACAAGTGTTTTGATCCCAAAAGTATTGTCAGGACATACATTAAAAATAACAATAAATTTATCCTACTAAATAAATTATAAGTATTTTTAATAATCTCCAATTTGATATTCACAAATAGAGATTTGATTGACTTTTATAGCTTTTTAAACAATAACACTTTCAGGAGTGTGTCTTGATTTTCCACATTGCATTTTAATAGTCTATGATATATAACCAAGCATACAAAAAGCTCTGAAAAGTCAAAATTCCTGTAAAAATTTGGTCGTGTATTTTAATATAAAAAACTGGTTCTTAATGAACACTACATCTTCACTACATTTTAGGCAATGACAGTGTGAGGTAATACCAAGTTTTACATTGAAAGTATTTGATAGTCTCACAGCTTCTTATCTAGCAGTGATGTTCAGAGATGAAAGAATATGGAAGTGTCAACGTATGGCTGCTACATTGTTGTTTCAGTTTTTCCAACTGAGAATAAGGTTCTTTCATCATGGCTGAAAGCCTGAATCACAGCAGTTCATTTTGTGAAAGATACTGTTTCTGTTAGATGATCACTTCTACAAAGAATTAAAAAAACAGTGGCAGTCCAAGAGAAGAGCCCACGATGATTTGAGTGACAAGCAGGGATGACAGGAAAGATGAAGCATCAGTAATTAAGGAAAGAAAGAGAAGAAACTTGTACTGGTTTTCAGTAAAGGTAATTAACATTATTAAAGTTTATTGAACAAATTCTTAGGATATGTCTATGCAATCAATTAGGTTTCAGAGGTAGCTACCTGTCACCTCTCAGCATGTTCATCAACACTTGCCAAACATCAAGTCTGTTGATGGGATGACCATTATATAACCTTGCCTAGGCAGAACATTAACAAATAAAACTCAAGGGCAAGAAGTAACTGCCTGCCCCTCAGCTTAAACCCACCTGTAATTGTCTTCAAGAAAACTCTTGATCTAAACTGCTTTCAGTACCTCCCATAGTTGCTTACGGTCAGATACAGACAAGATCAAAGGACTGATCAATACCTATTGCATGTTAAAAATATATTTTCAGGAAAAAATAGCTTGGTTTAAGTACAAAACAGTGATTTAAACTCACAGGTTTGGCTTGAAATAGTCATACAGCTAAAGCTATCACATACTTAGTTAAAGCTATGACATGTTGAGGGAACTTTGGACTGTGTGATACTGCTGATCTTCAGATGAGTCCCCAGTCTGGGAAAGGCTTTGTTAAGGAAGGTGAAACAGTAATTTCAGTAATTTCAGGTAGTCTAATTAGCCAAGACAAGGGAAAATGATAACATGGTCTTTGAAGGATGATATAATCGAAAGGAAGAGTAACTACAGAAGCTGGGAAGGTAAAGCAATACTGAAGGAAGGATGGGAGAGAAAGAGATGGGAAAGATAAATTGACAGATATTTTAACAGTGGATCCTCAGCTGAATGATTTCTTTTTATTTTCCAGTATCAATAACTTTATCTCAGCTATGTCTTCTATTTTCTTCAACACATTAAATCTTCAGAAGTTAATGGACTTACAAAAGTGAAGATTATATATTGATAATATGATAAAAAAATCTGGATGTTGGGCCAGTTTGCCTTTCACAGGTTTCAAAACTGAAATGTTTGTTTCTATTTTCTCTTTACATATGTGGACAATCTACCAGTGAATATAAAACAGAAATAATTAAATGCCTGAAAAGGTAAAAGCAGATGTAGAAATGTGTAGGAAGAAATATATAAAATACAAATAGTTGCAGTTTTGGTGGGTTAGGATAACATATGTGTTGATAAAGTACTTATGTTTTGCACAAATCCAAACTAATAAACTTCTAAACAAATTAACCTTCTGTTGATTTATGTGTGTTGATTTCCACTTACAAGAACCAAATATGGTGACCCCCAAGAGGGATATGTAAAAATGGATACAGTTAGTTAATAGCAGTATGCCCCATGAATAAGTCAGTGACTTTCTAGAAGACAAAATACTTTATCTATTCACAAGAGAAATTGTCAATAAGTCCAACACACACTTATCAGTCCAAGCTACAAGATTTGCTATGAAATCCAGGTCAGGCTTTTATTATTTTCAACTTCTGAAAATATGAAATCATTATTATTTTCTTTACTCTGTGTGTTTATAATTTCTCTTTCAAATGGTTCTTTCTTCATGTATTCCTCTTTTCCTGATGTAGCTTGAAGTTCAGTACTCTTAAAATTTACCTGCATTCTTTAAACTTTTGTTCTTTAGTTATTGTTTGTTTTTCCCACTGTAAAGATCAGGGATTTTTCAATACAAAAACCAGTTTTTCACATTTGCTTTTGGGATTATCGAAAAACAATAAATTGCTAGGAGTGGGAGTTCTGCACTTTTTGCCACAGGAGAAATATACAATGGAAGAAAGAATTCTTTAGTAGAGGTCTTATTCTGAATGCTTTGTACTCTACTGAGGATACTGGATATGTAAAGAGTGGCACAGTATTAAAATTGGCCATAAATAACAGTTGAAAAAAGTTTAATAAGTGTGAAAAGAACTCAGATGAGCTTCCTGATGGGAAGAAGAGTAGATTAAGAATGAATAATGAATCTCTAGAAGAGCACTAGGAAGCTAACATGTCTGTGTGAATTTATTAATCTATCTATCTAATCTACCTGTCGATCAACTATCTATCATAGAATCATAGAATTGTCTAGGTTGGAAAGGACATTTAAGATCATCTAGTCCAACCATCAAACTAACTCCAATTAAAAAACATCACTAAACCATGTCATTAAGCACTATGTCAATCCATACTTTGAATACTTCCAGGGCTGACGCCTCAACCAGTTACCTAGGCAGCCCATTCCAATGCTTAATAACCCTTTCAGTGTAAAAATTTTTTTGTAATATTCAATCTGAACCTCCCCTGGTGAAATCTGAGGCCATTTCCTCTTATCCTATTGCCTGTGACTTGGGAGAAGAGACTGACCCCCACCTCACTACATCCTCGTTTCTGGTAGTTGGAGAGAGTGATAAGGTCTCCTCTTAACCTCCTTTTCTCCAGGCTGAACAATCCCAGCTCCCTTAGCCTCTCCTTAACAGACGTTCTCCAGACCCCTCACCAGCTTCGTTTTCCTTCTCTAGACAACTCCAGCACCT
>VZRU01012154.1:0-20206 GCA_013398155.1 Pedionomus torquatus
TTTTTTTTTTTTACCGTTTTGATTATTGCAGATATTAGAAACTCCTGCTCCTTCTGCAGTTGAAAGTCTCTCTTTACTTCTTTTTTTTCCCCCCCCTAAAACATTTGTATCATAATGGAGTGCTCAACTATTTTGCCAACTTGGTATCATTCTTCATCTCAGCTGGCTTTATTACAGCAGTACGGAATGAGACAGAATTGCAATACAAAAGTAATTCACCTGAAAATGAGCGTTCTAACAATAAGAAACAAGAACTGGCTTCGCCTCCCAAGCAAAACCAAAAAAAAAAACCACAAGCAAAGAGACAGAAAGAAAAGTTAAATTTAGGACATATGACCTTGCGGCAAAAGTCTCCAGCCCAGGATATTTTAAAAGGGGATGTATATCCATCCTGTGAAGCATTTACGATGAGTAGAGTTCATGGCACTAGACATGCGTGACTAAAAATAGCATTACAAGCACACTACAAAGATGATGAAGGGCCTGGAACGTCTCTCTGATGAGGAAAGGTTTAGGGACTTGGGTCTTTTGAGTCCAGAGAAGGGAAGACTGAGGGGGATCTGATCAACACCCTTCCTCGGATAGGGACACCTCCCACCACACCAGGGTGCTCCAAGCCCCATCCAGCCTGGCCTTGAAACCCTCCAGGGATGGGGCAGCCACAGCTTCTCTGGGCAACCTGGGCCACGGTCTCACCACCCTCACAACAAAGAAGTTCTTTCTAGTATCCTATCTCAATGTCTCCTCTTTCAATTTAAAACCATTATCCCTTGTCCTATGGCTCCCCTTCTTGATCAAGAGGTTCCTGATCAAGAATGACAGGGACCTGCTGGAGAGGGAACAGCAGAGGACCACCAAGATGATGAGGGGCCTGGAGCATCTCTCTGGTGAGGAAAGGCTGAGGGACTTGGGTCTTTTGAGTCTGGAGAACAGAAGGCTGAGGGGGGGATCTGATCAACACCTGGAAATCCTTCAAGAGTGGATGTAAGGAGAATGGGGCTAATCTTCTTTCAGTGGTGCCCAGGGACCACAAACTCGAGCATGCGAAGTTCCATCTCAAGATGAGGAGAAACTTCTTTCCTTTGAGGATGGCAGAGCCCTGGGAGAGGCTCCCCAGAGAGGTGGTGGAGTCTCCTTCTCTGGAGACATTCAATCCCCACCTGGACATGTTCCTATGGGACGTGCTCTGGGTGGACCTGCTTTGGCAGGAGGTCGGACTAGATGATCTCCAGAGGTCCCTTCTAACCCCGTATCATTCTGTGATTCTTTCTATGACTTCCATCACAAGGTGAACATAAGTCTAAAATAAGTCTCGACATGAAATACAAGAAGTAAATCTTCCAAGAGGAAAATTCTACTATCTAATATCCTGCTGGCAGTCCCAGGCAGAGTCTCTGTCTTAACACACACATATTTGCGGGTACCTACATGGAAAATAATACAAGCCCTGTCAGCATCCGCTGCTCTAGGGCAGTTCTTGTTTAAATCAGGCCCAAAATCCACCAGGCAAAGATTTAACATTTCAGACAGGTGTATTAGAAACTACCGTATCCAAACAATGCATTATTAAAGAAAGAAAACCAAAAAAATTCTGTTTACAGCAGAGGAAAGCGACACAGATTTTTGCAGAGTGCTGTCTCTTCAAATTGTGCCAACACGTCCTTGCTGTCACGCAGGCACCAGCCCATCAAGCTTGCTCGTGTCAGCATCGCTTACAGCTGCATCTCCTACAGGAGCCTTGCGTTGGAGCTTTGGGCCTGTCACACAGGATCAAATCACAGCTCCAGCCCAGCCAACATCCTTTCTCCAGTGGCCAAGAGCTGATGCTGATAAGGAAAATAATCCTTTTCATCCCATTTCCAGTCTTGCTCAACATATTCATCAATGACCTGGATGAGGGGACAGAGCATATCCTTGGCAAGTTTGATGAGGATACCAAACTGGGAGGACTGGCTGACACTCCAGAGGGCTGTGCCACCATCCAGTGTGACCTGGCCAGGCTGGAGAGCTGGGCAGAGAAGAACCTCATGAGGTTCAACAAGGGCAAGTGGAGAGTCCTGCACCTGGGGAGGAAGAATGCCAGGCACCAGTAGAGGTTAGGGGTGGACTTGCTAGAAAGAGTTTCTAGGGGGAAGGAGCTTGAAGTCCTTGTAGACAGGAAACAATCCAGGAGACAGCAATGTGCCCTGGTGGCCAAGAGGGCCAAGGGAATCCTGGGCTGCAGAGGGAAGAGTGTGGCCAGGAGGTGGAGAGAGGTCACTCTCCTCCTCTGCTCCACACTGGGAAGGCCACAACTGGAACACTGGGCTTCCCAGTTCAAGAGAGACAGGGAACTACTGGAGAGAGTCCAGCATAGGGCACCAAAGATGCTGGAGGGATTGGAGCATCTCCCTGAGGAGGAAAAGCTGAGGAAGCAGGGACTCTTGAGCCTGGAGTTGAGAAGGCTGAGGGGGGACCTTACCCATGCTCACGAGGATCTGAAGGGTGGGTTGAAGGAGGATGGAGCCAAACTCTTCTTAGTGACTCCCAGTGATAGGACAAGGGGCAACGGGCACAAGCTGGAACACGGGAAGTTCCATTCCAAGATGAGGAGGAACTTCTTTGGGGTGAGGGTGTCAGAGCCCTGGCAGAGGCTGCCCAGGGAAGGTGTGGAGTCCCCTTCTCTGGAGACCTTCAAGCCCCACCTGGATGCAGCCCTGAGGGATGTGCTCTGGGCAACCCTGCTTTAGCAGGGGAGTTGGACTGGGTGATCTCTAGAAGTCCCTTCAAACTGTGACAATTCTGTGACTCTGTGATTTCCAGGTAGGGAGGAAATAGAAACATTGTGGTTTTGTTTTTTTTTTTCCCCAGGAATCAAATTATACCTCTAAAGTAACACTTTGATGGAACAATTGCACTCTTAACTAGAATAGCTACTACTGTTAGTAATGATCATTAGGCTGTTTAATCAGTTCAAACGATGCCATAATTGTAATTCCTGCTAATGAGCAAGTTTCTCAAGAGTAGTCCTAATGTCTAAAGCCTACTGAGCTGCTTCATACTCACAGGGACTGATGAGACAGAGACCTGTGGATAAGGAAATCATTAATGATTCCCAGTGTCCCACTGGGACAGCTCTTCAGCCTCCACGGGACACAGACATACCCCCAAATCCTGCCACGTCACTGAAATAGCAACAACTTGCTTCCTGCCCAAAACCTCCTGCAGTCCCTTTGCATTACTGGAGCTGCTGGAAATGTAGGAAGTTAAGACAGCAATCCTCAAGACGGTTTCCCAACTTTCCACCTGGGAAAGCACCAGGTCCTTTCTCCACATCTTGTGTGGGGCTGAACAACACCCAGTGCCGGCTGAGGCTGGACACGCTGTGCACATGAGAGATCAAAGACAGGACAGACATGGGACTGTGATGACTCAGGAGATGCTAAATTATCCAAATGCTGCCTCCAGGAGGAACGGCTGCCAAGCCCATGATGAGGGGTCTCCAACACATCAAGCCCTACAACTTAACCCACCCCACTTGCCCCCAGGAGCAATGGCTGTCCCCACCTGTGGCTTCTCACTTGCTTGGGTTTTTTTTTCCTTAAAAAGAACACTTTAGCTCTCACATTCAAGGCTTGTGACTCACAACCATAAGCCAGCAATGGACCCTTGTGGGCAAGAAGGCCAAGGGCATCCCAGGAGGCATCAGGAAGAGTGGGACCAGCAGGTGGAGGGAGGTCATCCTGCCCCTCTGCTCTGCCCTGGGGAGGAGGCCTCATCTGGAGCACTGGGACCAGTTCTGGGCTCCCCAGTTCCAGAAGAACAGGGAACTGATGGAGACGGGACAGCAGAGGACCACCAAGATGATGAAGGGCCTGGAGCATCTCTCTGGTGAGGAAAGGCTGAGGGACTTGGGTCTTTTGAGTCTGGAGAAGAGAAGGCTGAGGGGAGCAGGTCTGATCACCACCTAGAAATCCTTCAAGGTTGGGTGTCAGGAGGATGAGGCCACTCCTTTTTCAGTGGTGCCCAAGGACAGGACAAGAGGAAATGGGCACAAACTGGAACATGGCAAGTTCCATCTAAACACAAGGAGGAACTTCTCTGCTGTGAGGGTCGCAGAGCCCTGGCAGAGGCTGCCCAGAGAGGTGGTGGAGTCTCCTTCTCTGGAGACATTCAAACCCTGCCTGGACACATTCCTGTGCAACCTGCTGTGAGTGGATCTGCTTTTCCAGTGGGGTTGGACTAGATCTCTGGAAGTCCCTTCTTACCCCAGAGCATTCTACAATTCTGTAATTAACTCTACAAATCATGAAGAAACCACGGTGGGGAAAAACTGAACTACCCAGTCACTCCTTAGCCTAGACCATGGTTAATTTAAACAGAGCCATTTCACATAAAAACACTCAGGTTGTTATTTATTGTGGCTAAACCGGGAGGCGATAACTCCAGGACACTTAAGCATCGGAGACAGCCCCATAACTGCCTCTTTGTAGCGGGAAAACACCAATGGTGTTGATGGACCTCCCTGTTATTCATGGTACAGTGATTAAGTCTGAAAGTAAAGCAGAAAATTGGTCCAACATGAGTGAAGTAAAATGTAGTGTAGTAATAGCAGTTGCTTTCACTGCCACACTTTTGTTGCCACCCATAAAAGTACTTTCAAGATATTGCCTTTAATTAGAGTTTTATAGCACCTGGGAAAAAAACATGCTCTAAACACATCTAACACTGACTTTGGCATCTCTCTCCCCTTCCTTCCTCCTCTCTGTTGCTTTATGGTTTCCTTCTTCCTCCACCTCCTCATCACTGAAAGGCACAAGTAATCATTCGTATTTGACAAGTAAAAAAAATTAAAAAAAATTTAAAAAGCTGTGAGACATAAAAGAGGGAACTTATAAACATCTCCATCAAGAGACAGACCAAAAGCTCTGTTTTCTAGTTTATTTTCTAGCTGTTTTAAGAAAATAGTAGTTAGTGTAACAGGCTGGACAACTGCCATAAAGCCTTCTCTGTCTTAGCTGTACTTTTAAAGCTTTGTAAGGTTATTTTACAGAGGAAGAGCACGGAAAACAAGAAGTGAGCGATCCTGTCTGACAACAGAGGGCTGGCGTGTGGTCATAAAGGTTAAACCTCCCCTCGTTGACTTTGAAACGTGCCGGCGGGGTGAGGACCAGCCAGGATTCCACGGGTGACCACGGTGAGAGGGTGCTCCAGCTGCAGTGGGGGGGGGGAAAAGCAGGACCCCAGGGTTCAGGAACTTATAAGCTACGTCGAAAATGAGAGATGATAAAACATCCAGGCTGCAGTAGCTTGACAGCGGTGGCACTAAATTGCTAGACTAAATGATCTATGTATCCTGCTGCACAGCCACAGCGGGGAAGAGGAGCCAAGAGCCATCTCTGTCCAAAAACCAGAGCAAAAGTCTCTCAAGCAGTGATGACCCCAAGCCAGGCCAGCAGGGAGTCCTCGCTTGTCCCTGTGTTGAAGGGACATGAGGCACCCCAATGGCAAGTGGGTATACGATGTCAAGGTTCTACACATCTGACTTCTACACTGGTTCTTCTTACCCTTTATCACCCACTCAAAGAACCACATTCTGAAATAAATATCATTTGGGGCTTTTTTCTTCCTTTTTGACTGTAGGAAAACGATCTGGCTACAGAACAAGAGTTTTCAGATTAAAGGAAGGATTCACAAATCTTAAATATTACACATGTATATAAATATATATATGGAAAAAAAAACACCTTACACACCATGATACAAGCTGCTATGAAGAAAGTTAATCCAGCCTAGCCAGATTCAGTTCACCATTATATTCTTATATATACGCATATATATGTATATATACATATTTTTACAGAGGCCCAGAGGCCATACATTGACCACAGAGACAGGCAGGCTCTCTGGGAGGTGATTCAGAAGACTATTGCTCCTGACAATCGAGTTGCAAGCTGAGGTTCCAGGTCTACATGAGTCATAAGCTTCGAGTATATGAATAATTAATAAACACAAACTCACACATAACCATCCTCTTGGGATGCAGCACACACAGCATCGGCGTCAGCTTGGACAACTTGGGTTTTCATCCCTCAACCCACAGAGCCAGAGGGTGACACCTCAGGAAGGTCCTTCACCTCGCTGCTGAGCTGGAGACAGGAGGGGAGGTGCCCAAGCTCAGTGCCACGAGGTGGCTGCAGGGCACCGCGTCGCTGCCAGAGCAAAAATGCCACCGAGCAGCTCTCGCTGCTCCCCAAGACACGCAGGGAGGAGAAATCCTCAGCAGGAATGTGGTGTGGGGGCTGAGAAGACTCCCAGAGGAATAGGGGAAACCTGGCCCACAGTCTCACCACCACCTTCTTTCTAGTATTTCTATCTCAATGTCTCCTCTTTCAATTTAAAACCATGATCCCTTGTCCTATGGCTCCCCTTCCTGATCAAGAGGTCCTGCTCTGCCCTGGGGAGGCCCCATCTGGAACACTGGGTCCAGTTCTGGGCTCCCCAGTTCCAGAAGGACAGGGAAGCACTGGAGAGGGGACAGCAGAGNCCAGTTCACATCCTGGGCAATCTCTGAACCTGAAGTTTCAGTACATCTTCTATCACACACCCCTCCTGTGCCACTGCCAGCCTTCAAATTATTCCCTCTGTGGAAAAAACACTCCGGATTCCTTCCTGCGCCTTCAGCCTTTTCCCCGTTAAACACACTCCAGCGCTGTATTCCCCAGCAAGTCCCCCTTCCCAGCACAAAAACACTCGCAGCAGGAAAGCTTACAGCTTACATCAGGAACGTCACTTTTCGAATGGAAAAAACTAATGAGACCCACTGACACGCAACACATCTCTTCTTGTGAGATGTGTCCAACGTACAGTGGCCACCATCTACCTGGAAAGATGACACGGAGCGACTGCAAATACAGCTCCACCGCTGCCACTTTGATTCCCTTGGCTACATCAGTCAGCACCTGAAGCAGCACTAGAAACACCAGGCATGAAGGTCTGAGCCACCATTTAACATTTCTCTTGGCAGCTTTACCCTTTGTTACTTGTGTTAAAGGAGAAAAAAATGGTTAGAGTTGGAAGGGACCTTCAAGATCATCATGTTCCAAACCCCCTGCCCTGGGCAGGGACACCTCCCACCACACCAGGTTGCTCCAAGCCCCATCCAGCCTGGCCTTGAACCCCTCCAGGGATGGGGCAGCCACAGCTTCTCTGGGCAACCTGGCCCACAGTCTCACCACCACCTTCTTTCTAGTATTTCTATCTCAATGTCTCCTCTTTCAATTTAAAACCATGATCCCTTGTCCTATGGCTCCNAATTAAACAGGGCCTAAAGGAAGCAGATTTGATTATAATGAGTCAAATACTTCATATTTTAAGCCAGATCTTAATAACTCCACTGCGGCTAGCCACTCAAATCAGTGGGGGAACCTGTTCAAGCTCCAGTTCACATCCTGGGCAATNACAGCAGAGGACCACCAAGATGAGGAAGGCCCTAGAGCATTTCTCTGATAAGGAAAGGCTGACGGATTTGGCTCTTCTGAGTCTGGAGAAGGCTGAGGGGGGATCCGATCAACACCTAGAAATCCTTCAAGGGTGGGTGTCAGGAGGATGGGGCCAGTCTTCTTTCAGTGGTGCCCAGGGACAGGAGAAGAGGGAACGGGCACAAGGTTAAACATGAGAAGTTCTATCTCAACATGAGGAAGAACTTCTACCCTTTGAGGGTGGCAGAGCCCTGGCAGAAGCTGCCCAGAGAGGTGGTGGAGTCTCCTTCACTGGAGACATTCAAACCTCACCTGGACACGTTCCTGTGCAACCTGCTCTGGGTGGACGTGCTCTGACAAGGGGTTGGACTAGATGATCTCCAGAGGTTCATTCCAACCCCAGAGCATTCTATGATTGTGTTTTTCTGAGAAATGCCAATAGTCCTCCACATAACCAAGGAACCATCACGGCAGGTCACCTGTTTAATGACTACAATACCCACAGATGTATTTTAACAGGCAAGAAAAGATGGAGAGTATCTCCCTGTGAAACCAGTAGCCTTTAGCCCATTCCCTTTAGCTTCATACACTCCAGTCCCAGTGGGTCCTCTCCCACAGGATCCTCCAAACACCCTGCCTAGAGGCGAGTCACATTTAACACTCCTATTTGCCGATAAACACATTCCTTTGAGGATTGGGCTTTATTTGGCTGTTCTCTTTTTCCAAAACAAACCACCACCACCAAGCGACACCGAGTCAAATCCGTGCTGATAAATTCAAGTTGTCCGCCTCTCACACAGTTATTAAGCAATATAAAAAGATGTTTCTAGGATGAAGCGCTGTTTATCACTGTTACATGTGTTTGAGCCACAGCATTTTCTCCACTTTTTTATTAAATACCCTGAAGACAGGATTACAAGTTTCCCTGCACTTTTTATACCGTGCTCATGGCTACACTAAGTTCTTCACAAATGTTATTTAGTTTTACAACCACCAAGGAGACTAGAGGCTGGGAGAATCTCCCCTTATCTGAGGCAGAGAAGTCAAGCTGAAAAATTGACTTTATTTTGGGGTATCCTGAGCTGCCCAAGACATAACGTATCAGTGTAGGCTCCCCAGGATCTGAAGGGAGCCAGCAGGAGAGGGACTCTTGGTCAGGAAGAGTAGTGATAGGACAAGGGGGAATGGTTTTAACCTGGAAGAGGGGAGATTTAGATGAGATATTAGAAGAAATTCTTCACTGTGAGGGCGGTGAAGCACTGGAACAGGTTGCCCAGAGAAGCTGTGGCTGCCCCATCCCTGGAGGGGTTGAAGGCCAGGCTGGATGGGGCTTGGAGCAACCTGGTGTGGTGGGAGGTGTCCCTGCCCAGGGCAGGGGGGTTGGAACTCGATCTCTGAGGTCCCTTCCAACTCTATACATTCTATGATTCTACGAAAATACCCCAGTATCCATGGGCTGCCTGAAACCCAGCTCCTACCAAGATTAGTCAAAGCCACTTCAATAAGATCCCGCAGTCCTAAATCAGGACACTCACCCCTACAAGGAGAAAATACAAAAAACCACAGAAGGCAGATGTTAAAGAATTTTCCTAGCATCCCACTGAACACAGCAGGAACAAAAATCGATCTCTTTGACAGCCCCCGCTCCTGCACACAAAGCTGTTCATATGCTCCCAGTGACCACCTTGCACTTCATCCAACCCTCACAGGGCCACAAAGGATGCCAGAGTCCTGACGATGGACACAGGCCAGACAGTGCTCCAGGCACCTCGTGCCAGATGGGCATCCAACATAGAAGGAACGAGGTGGCCCACAGAAACTTGGAGGCCTGTAACCCTTGGTGTCCCCCAAGGGTCAATACTCAGTCCAGTCTTCTTCAGCATATTCATCAATGTCCTGGACAAGGGGAAAGAGTGTATCCTCAGCAAGCTCAATGATGATACTAAACTGGGAGGGGTGGCTGACACTCCAGAAAGCTGTGCCACCATCCAGCACAACCTGGACAGGCTGGAGAGATGAGCAGAGAAGAATCTCAAAGTTCAACAAGAACAAGCGGAGGGCCCTGCACCTGGGGAGGAAGAATGCCAATCACCAATAGAACTTAGGGGCCACCTTCAAAAGGAAAGAAGTTCCTCCTCATTTTGAGATGAAGCTTCTTATGTACCAGTTTGTGCCTATTCCCTCTTGCCTTCTCACTGGGCACCACTGAAAAACAGACTGGCCTCATCCTCCTGATGCCCACCCTTCAATTATTTCTAGGGGTTGATCTGATTACCCCCCTCAGTCTTCTCCAGACTCAAAAGACCCAAGTCCCTCAGTCTTTCCTCATTGCAGAGAAGCTCAAGGTCCCCATCATCTTTGAAGCCCTCTGCTGTCCCCTCTCCAGCAGTTCCCTGTCCTTCTGGAACTGGGGAGCCCAGAACTGGTCCCAGTGCTCCAGAGGGGTCCTCCCCAGGGCAGAGCAGAGGGGCAGGATGACCTCCCTCCACCTGCTGGTCCCACTCTTCCTGATGCCCCCCAGGAGGCCCTTGGCTGTTTTGGCCACCAGGGCCCATTGCTGGCTCCTGGGCATCCTGTTGGCCACCAGGACTCCCAGGTCTTTTCCCTCAGAGCTGCTCTCCAGCAGGTCACTCCCAACCTGTACTGATGCAGGACCCTACACTTGCCCTTGCTGAGTTTCATCAGGTTCCTAGCCTGTCCAGATATCACTGGATGGGAGCACAGCCTTCTGGTGTGTCAGACGCCCCTCACACATCAAAGGGGGAAACTGAGGGCAAGAGGATATGTACCTTCCTTGCAGGACAAGGAAAGATTTCTCCCATCAGATGGTATCTTGCCTGCAAAGGCTAAGAGAAGAAAATGTTTAACTATCATAGCAAAATTTGGCTGTTCTTTTTTATTATTTTTTTTTAATGCTAGGGTAGGAAGTTCAGCAAAAAGGGAATTATTTGTGCAGCATATGCTGAAGATTACTCATGAGCTGAACTCACTCATTCATTTTATAAAGTCATATTGTAATTGCATGTAATTTCATCAGTCTTCAACTGATTGCTAGGACTCTTCAGCCTAACGTGCGCTACAGACTGGATTTTTAATGACTAATTCAACAAGAATGATTTAGGCATTTGAGAATCTCTTGGGGGGGCGGGGGGTAAGACATCTTCTTCTGTGTAATAATAATCAAACTGGAACATAAGAAGTTCTATCTCAACATGAGGAGGAATTTCTTCCCTTGGAGGGTGGCAGAAGAGGCCACCCAGAGAGGTGGTGGAGTCTCCTTCTCCTGGAGACATTCAAACCCCACCTGGACAGGTTCCTGTGGGACCTGTTCTGGATGGACATGACTGGCAGGAGGCTGGACTGGATCTCCAGAAGTCTCTTCTAAGCCTGTATAATTCTGTGATACCGGAACCCTGGGCTGGCCAGCTGGGCTGGCAGGGATCTGCTGCTGAACTGCGTATTTACTGTCATCAGTTTAACTAAAACACAAAATGTGACAAAGAAAACTGCGGGGCCCTTTCCTAACATTTGCCACCATTAACACAACGTCCAGACTGAATAACATTTGTTCCCTGTCCTTTTAGTTTTGTTTTGCTTTTTTCTTCCTTGTTTCTATTCGCTTTAGGTCCTCCAAGCCTCCGTGGCAGACACTGCTACTCCAGAGCAGTGCAACCGTCAGGACAGGAGGGACTTTCACAGATGGTCCAAAGGCACCGCTAACAACCGTGGGAGGGAAGCGGGCAACTTTGTGAGATGAGGAAACACAAAACCCACCATCATTTCAGCACGCTGCAGCATAGAAAAAACAAACAAAAGTGATTCCTGTAACAGGGATATTCTCACAGCAAAGCCACTCTCCAAAATGATGAATAATTCGCTACGGGCAGTGCCAGCACACTCGGCGAGCGAGATCAAGGAGTTCAGCATTAGACGAACACGTTTTGACTTCACAATGACTATGGTGAACCTGCAGGTCAGCCACAACTAGAGTTGGGGGAATACTGCAGCGTAATTTCACGAGTGCTTGTTTAGATTTGTAAACCAAAAATCGCTTCAGTTATGCTTACATGTCTCTTTCAGAATATTTCTAGGTAATATATTCCCATGGGATGGTTTTTTTTTTCAAGCTTGGAAACAATGCCACACCATTTCCCTTCTTCTTCTTTCCCTCCCCCCAGAAGGTTGTGGGTTTATCATGGAATGGTTAGAGTTGGAAGGGACCTCAGAGATCGAGTTCCAACCCCCCTGCCACGGGCAGGGACACCTCCCACTAGAGCAGGTTGCTCCAAGCCCCATCCAGCCTGGCCTTCAGGTTTCTTCTTCAATGTTCCACATCGATGCTTTGTGTTGAAGGATAATCCCTTCTATTTTAGACGCAGATTACTGTGCCTGTGGTACAAGTTGGCCACATCCCTGGAGGAGAAACTTATGGCTTTTGTGACTCCAAGAGCTTCCAACAGAAGAGCCAGGCTAGCTACACACTCTAAACCTTGAGGTTGTCCTGGGTGAAGAAGAACCCCCCCCCCCCCCCGCCCTGCAGCCACTGGCAGTGACAAACCACAGTCCCTACGGAGGAACAGAGGAGGTGTTTGACAGACCAGTGCCTCACCCCAAAAATCAACCTTATACTTGGTACCTCATAGGCAGGATGAGACCACTTGGAAACCATGGAGCATCAGCCACCCTTCCATCAAATTAAGCATGAGACCAAGAGGGTGTTTCAGGAAAAAGAAGAGGGGAAATAAAAAAAAAGATGAAATACAACAAAAGCCTGCCAGCACTGCAGGTTCAAAAGGGATTTGCTGAGATTTGCTTTGGTGAGTACAAGGCGGTGTGGGGGGAGAATAAGAAAAAGAAAGATGCTGCACAGACAACAGTGAAAAAGCAGGTTCAGCTTTCCAGATGCAGCTGACATCAAGACAAATATCAAAGGGCTTCCGAAGCGTTGCTTGAGCTGGTGGGTTATTAGGTAAGGGGGAGAAGATACACAAGTGATACCAACCGCTCGAAAAAAATTCCCTGGGGTACGAGGACATCCCAGTAAAACCACCTCCTGCTTCAGTCTGTGCTGGCTACAGGTTTAGAGAGAGCCATGCTACAGCCCAACGCCGTGCAAACGGGCCACAGCACAGGCACAGCTCCAGAGCGGAGCCGTCTCGTTGCTGCACCTGGGTTCTGCTTCGCCTGCAGGATTATTGCTGTGGACAGGGAGAGCAGAATCAGTCTACGGGAGGAAAGACGTGCTGTTTCCACTACAGGGAGGGGGAAAAAAACCAATAAACCACCACCAACCAACAAAAATCCACATCCTCAAGTAGGAACTTATTGGATATTCTGCCTCGAGTTCATCTCCACTGCAGCAGGATTCAATACTTCAGCAGCCAGAGAGAAGCAGGGAGTTTTACTATTCTCACTTTCATATAAACCCAGATATTCTTACATCCACAGGAAGAATTTCATCTCCCTGCAGCCAAAAAAAAGATGCACTGTTCTACTGGAAAAAGCATCCCACAAGTCAAACTCCCATACCAAAATGATCATATTAAGTCAATTAGGTCTCTGGGGAGACCTAACCGCAGCCTTTCAGTATCTGAAGGGGGCCTGCAGGAAGAGAGTCTGTTCACAAAGGCCTGCAGTGATAGGACAAGGGGCAATGGATTTAAGTTGAAGAGTAGCTTTAGGTTGGATATTAGGAAAAATTTCTTTCCTCTGAGGGTGGTGGAACACTGGCCCAGGTTGATCAGGGAGGTGATTGAGGTCCCTTCCCTGGAGATCTTCAAGGTGAGGCTGGATGAGGCCCTGGGCAACCTGGTCTAGTTGGGGGTGTCCCTGCGACTGTGGGGAGGTGGGACTAGATGACCTTTGGAGGTCCCTTCTGGCCTGGAGGATTCTAGGATTCTATATTTCCAATAAATACTTAAGTAGACAGAACTTATTCTTCACCCAATGCCTCAGGACCATCTTTTTCACACTACTGTATCTCAGCTCTTTTTACCCCTCATCCTTTTGCCCCTTTACTACATTTTCCCTCCTCGCCAGGATTCATGGGGTTGGGTTTTTTCCCCGAGTAGATACACCCTCTCAAGTTTCAGTTACATGCCTTTGGACTAGTTCAAGCAATAATCAAGACCAAATACTGAGAATAAAAAAAAAAAAAAAATACAACTACACTGAAAAAAACCCCATATCCTGCAGATTCTAGATGTCACTAAGGAGAATTATGAGCCATTAGTATTCTTCAGAGCCACACGAAATGCACTCACACTGTATTTGTTCACCAGTTCCCAGTGGCTTCAGCCTCAATCGCGCCAGTTTTTGGATACTTGGATTTCCCACCATTTAAATGTCATTGTCCCTTGCAAATTACAAAGGAGGTGCCCTGCCGCACGCATTCCACTTGCTACAATTATTTCAACCCGGCTAAGAGCTTTCTTTCAAACAATTTTACCGCTCGCCTTGTCTCCACCTCATTTATCATAAGAGCCCTTGCTATTTTTAATGGAAGCCACAACTTCATTCTGAGCTCTCGTGTCAACGAGGCTGCAGGTGAAAGCCAACCAGGGACAAATCAGGTCCTGTTTTATTACTAGCATGGGAAAAAGGCAAAAAGCGGCGCGGCCTCGAGCCATGCGGATGCGCCACTTGGGTTCCAATAGGAGCGGCGTCGGCTTTTTGTACACACCAGACCCCCTTTCTAGCCAACCAGCTCACCACAGCTTCGCAGCCACCAGATGAGAACGCTGTGGGTTTAACCAGCTATTCCCATTTAAAATTATAAATGAGATTAAGTGGTCCAAGATGAAGTAATACCATTATTAAGGTGCGGTTTGAGAGAGCCAAGCCACAAGGCTGGGCCAACGATTGTAGTTTAGCTGTCATTATTTTCGGTTCCCCGGGGATACGCAGGCACCCGGCTGCACAGACACAGCGGCCTCGATTAACAGGGGCAGCAGCTGGTCCCGGGCTGTAGATGTTTGCTTACAGGAAAATTATAGAAAACTGCCGGTTTCAACTTGTAAATTTGAGAAAAGTCAACCTTGTGTCAAATATGACGGCGAGAAAAATCTGCCTCGGGGTCAATCAATTGCTTATATACTTATTTCACGTGGAAACAAAGCCTACGGAGGCTCAGCCTTCAGTAGGGAAGGGAATCCTTACAAGCTAAAAGCAGGTAGTGACTTTGAAGTAGTATCCACAGCCGCTCAGAAAGTTTGCTTAAAAACCACTTCTTCCCAGTTTCTTTGCGGTGAGTCTCACCTCTCTCGCTCACAGGCATCCGATACTATGTGTAAGGAAGCATTAAAGAATGAACATCTAATATCACCACCGCTTTTGTAAAGCCCTTTTCCCGGGAGGCTTCAGATCAGATGTGCTATCTGAGTTTCACCAAGGCTTCTGCTTCCTTTCCCTAATTTTCCAGCTGGGTTAACTAGGCAGGAAGAGGTCAAGTACTTTAAAGAAAAAATTCACAGAGTGTCAGGGCAACAATCAAAAGCTAGGATCCTCTAAACACCTGCTCTTTTCCTGTCACCATGCTATGCATTTCCCAGGTTTGAGGTTTTATTTGCCTTCTAGTACTCGTAAGGCTGATTATATTCCCATTTATTAGTACTTAGGAATGGTTTTCTCACTTTTCCACCAGCACTGAAGTGACACTTAGCATGCAAACCTCATGACTCTTGCTGCTATTTTTTCACTTGTCTTTACCTAACCAGGAAAAAATAAAGAGGAACAGGTTTCCACATCCACCTTGCAGAGCAGTAAGCAGCTCCCTACCCCGCATCGCTGCAGAGAATCACATCTTACAAGCTTTCTCCTTCCAGATCAGGCTGAAATACAGAAGCAGAGAGAGCGGTGCCCTTCAGATATGTTCTCATCATAAAGAAAGTGATATAAAACCACCCCCACCAGCAACACTACTTCATTGATTTGTTCTTAAAACAATACCAGCACTGTGCTACACACTGAGAAGTGATGAACTGAAAGTGTATCTAGAGGCAGAACATCCTCCTGATTAGTAGCAGCTATTCACATTTCAGTCAAGGCAAATAAGAAGCTAACCACTGCCCAGCACCCTAGCTTTGCCATCTACCTGCAAGCGCCCTTCGTCGCTCGCATGCCGTCTCCCAGCTCATTTCAACAATAATTGCCCATCGGGTTGAATGCAATCAGCAGAAGGCCCAATAATAAGGAGCAAACACAATGAACTGGGTTTAAATAGGGTCTTTACTTTCAAAGGAACCCCCTCGTTTCTCCCCAGGCACTCAAGCCCCAAACCAGACCCCGGCTCGCACCGCACTGATGAGCCCATAAAATAGTCCCCCATCAGCAGCTTCGCAAAGAAATTTATCATCAGGACCCTTCTAATTTGCAAGGGCAGCCCTGCTCTTCCCTGGGTCTCCCCCCCATATGGGGGGTTGCAGCTGAAGGCCAGCTGGGCACAGAGCAGAACCGGCAGGGGGGCACAACGCTAGCACAGATGAGGCACAGGCAGCCTGGCCCGGGGCCTGCAAAGATGAAGCCCTGGGGATCCACCAGCACCAACGACACTTCATCATCCACACAAAGCAGGGTCCGGTCCCCCCACCCCCCACCCTTTTCTTTTTGTTCTTCCCAGGGAATTGGTCTCGTGCCAATCCACTGATGAAGTCAGCGGATGGCTGGCATCCAAAGAGGGGCCATCCCTGGACATCACCACCCAGAGCATGAAGTACCAAAGAAGGTTCCCCTTCTCCAGCACTCCCTTTGCCCTCCCAGGAACTTCTCAGAAGAGAACACCCTTGTGTCCCAGCTGCCACAGCTCCTCCTGCCCCCTCAGCCGTGCCTGTCTGGAAGGGCCATTCGCTGTCTCCGTGCAGGGGCTGTTACGACACAGCCAGACCCTAACAGGATCACAGCCCCCTCCCTCACAGCGCCACATGCCAGCTCATCACTTCCCACTGCATTTTTCTTCCTTATACTAATAAAAACCCCCTCACTTTTTAACATCTGATGTTATATAGCAACTGCTACGACATCTTAAAAGTCTAAAAAGGACCTCATAAGAGCGGCACATGCTACACCGAACACAAAAGAGCATCTGCCACCTTAACAACAGCTTTAAATCCTTCCCCTATTTCTTTAGGTGCCCATATGTGACACAGCAGTAAAGCAATACCCTGGTGAAGAACTTGGCTTCGAAGCCCAGATGCTGTCCTGACGGCCTCTGCAAGAACCCACCTGAAAGAGCTTTCCCTTGGCTTTTCTCACCTCACATCAGGTTTCTTCCTACTTGTTTCACCTGTTCCCATTTCAACAAGTGACACGTAGCAAGTAATTCAGAGGAAAACAATAGAAAAGGAGAAAAGAAATATATATATCAGCTAAGATTTCTCTTGACAGGTCTTCAAACTGTGAGATATACATCTATAAAAGTTGCTTCTGCTTGCAAATCTTGACACACAGGGCACACCTGCCCTTCAGCAACCCAGAAATTCCAGCTGCTCTCCTTTCACAGCCTTCCTAAAATTCCAGCCCAGGAGTATTTCCAAAAACTTAGCCTAAGTAGGCTTGGCTGAGGGCCATTTGGGAATACCAGCATTATTTCTAGCCCTAAGGATTGCAGAGGTCCCCGTTACAACTGGGGGCTCGCAGAAACCCGCAATTAAAACTACAGCTCAGCATCATCGAGACACAGCTTCTGGTCAGAGATTCCGAAATCTCCCTCACTTCATAAAACCACAGCCACCCTCTCTGGAAGATCACAACAGCGCCGTCTCCCAGAAGCTACAAAAGAAATTGCTGTAACTGCCTAAAGGCTACTCACAGAGTGCCAGGGGCACGAGAGCACGCGGTGAACGCTTATATTTACCAGTCCTAATCTTATTGCACTGTGAATGTGTGTGTCACACAGCGCATAAAACCCGTAACAGTTCTTACTTCTTCATTATATCACAGCAGAAAGGTAATGAATCCATTATGGCGCTATTATTTGGAAGACAAGTAATTGGCCGTGTCAGCCTACACTCTGCTGTTCAAACCTATCGAGTGTGAACTTTTTTTTACGGTACTTTGACACTTAATAATATGAAATGTTTTCCTTTATTTTTTTAAAAGGCTATAAAAATACAGAGCATTAAAAACTGACAGCTCAACTGTTGATTTGAATAACCCATTCTGAACTTGATATTGAATTCCTCCCTTAACAGGAGCGGTAGAGAAGCTCGTAGGTCGCACTGGGAAAGTCAGTTGTTAACCTTGGGGGAAGATGCATGACCTTGCCTCGATCCTGTAGTGTTATTTTGAGATACAGTAAAACGACAAAACATAAAATACCGTGCGGATTTAACTTACAATACAGATCTGAGCATACACTCGCGTGGTCAGGGGCCTTCCCAACAGCAGCAGATCTAGTACTCAAAGAAGGCAGGCGGGGATTTATAGAATCATAGAATGGTTAGAGTTGGAAAGGACCTTGAAGATCATCGTGTTCCAACCCCCCTGGAACACCAGGGACACCTCCCACCACACCAGGTTGCTCCAAGCCCCATCCAGCCTGGCCTTGAACCCCTCCAGGGATGGGGCAGCCACAGCTTCTCTGGGCAACCTCTTCCAGTGCCTCACCACCCTCACACCAAAGAAGTTCTTCCTAAGATCTCATCTCAATCTCCCCTCTTTCAGTGTCAAATCCTTCCCTCTCATCCTGTGACTCCTCTCCCTGATCAAGCGTCACTCCCCAGCTCTCCTGGAGTCCCTTTAGGGACTGAAAGGGGCTCTAAGGTTTCCCCGGAGCCTTCTCTTCTCCAGGCTGAACAGCCCCAGCTCCCTCAGCCTGTCCTCACAGCAGAGGNCGCTCAGCCCATCCTCACAGCAGAGGTGCTCCAGCCCTCTGATCATCTTCATGG
This sequence comes from Pedionomus torquatus, assembly GCA_013398155.1. NCBI lineage: Eukaryota > Metazoa > Chordata > Aves > Charadriiformes > Pedionomidae > Pedionomus > Pedionomus torquatus. Next base: position 18,344 of record VZRU01012154.1, read on the forward strand.
CCCTCCGTGGCACCCCATCCAATGGATCCACGTCCTTCCTGTGCTGAGGACTAAAAACTGGACACTAGACTCCAGGTGGGGTCTCACCAGAGCAGAGGGGTAAAAATNTGTTCCAGGGTCTCACCACCCTCACAGCAAAGAGGTTCTTCCTAAGATCTCATCTCAATCTCCCCTCTTTCAGTGTCAAATCCTTCCCTCTCATCCTGTGACTCCTCTCCCTGATCAAGCGTCACTCCCCAGCTCTCCTGGAGTCCCTTTAGGGACTGAAAGGGGCTCTAAGGTTTCCCCGGAGCCTTCTCTTCTCCAGGCTGAAAACCCCAATTCGCTCAGCCCATCCTCACAGCAGAGGTGCTCCAGCCCTCTGATCATCTTCATGGCCCTCCGTGGCACCCCATCCAATGGATCCACGTCCTTCCTGTGCTGAGGACTCAAAACTGGACACTAGACTCCAGGTGGGGTCTCACCAGAGCAGAGGGGTAAAAATCACCTGCAAGCTGCTGGTCACGCTTCTTTTGATGCGGCCCAGGCTGGGCTTGGCTTTCTGGGCTGCCAGCTCACACTGCCGGCTCATGGTGAGCTTCTCATCTACCACCACCCCCAAGTCCTTCTCCTCAGGTCTGCTCTCCAACCATGTAATTTTTAGGTTTCAAAGCATGTACCAATGCCTGATATCCTTTGTTCTTCCATACACCTGAAACCTCCAGCCAAGAGAGACAGTACTACACTTACAGAGCAAACACACCGAGATGGAGCAAATCCCCCTTGCCATGCCCTCCAGTGGATGCTCTCTTTAGTTTACACCAACCAGCACACTTTCAGCCCACAAATGTTCATCTTTACTCCTAACACACACTCCAAAACCATACCTGAAAAACAAGGCTCCTCCACTAGCAGAAGCCCCACCACCAGCTGAAGGAAATGCAGATTCAAATCCCAGCGCCACCAGAGACTTTTGCTCAGCCATCAAGTAAGGCACAGCTTTCTTGACCAAGATCACCCCAAGAGACACGATATTTTTCTCAGAAGTGTTTTTAAGAGGCTGTGTATTCTTGCAGGAAATGCTTATTCAGGTTGCAACACAGAAAGCTTATCTGGCAATTGACCAAAATTAGTTTGACTTCTACTTGCTACAATATTTTTTAAATAAAAATAAAATTACTGCTCTTTAAGCTTTTTATATTTTTAAAAAAAACAAGGGGAAAGGAAGTTTCAAAACAGGCTTTTAAAAACCTTGTTTAAAGTGTTTTCTTTAAGAAAATACTCAGTTTTGAGAACATAAACATCCTCCTTCTACAATGAAATAGATGCAAATTCCTACGACACTTTGGTTTGGTCACATGTGAATACTGACAAAATACGTACCTGTCACAAGATATGGCCCCAAGTTCCCCCTTCGGAGGGGCCAGTCCCCCCCCTCAAATCAGCAGGGGCTGGGCTGTGGGCTCACATGGGTCATTTCACCCAGTTTTAGCCTCACTGTCCGAGTTCCTCACCTGTAGCGAGGAATTACAGGCTCCCCAGCCTCGTGTCTTTTAATATCACAATATAAGAACACTCAAAAACGTTTAAGTAAGTTTTACAGTAGCCCAAATAGCCACTTTAAATCCAATTTCAGGGCTGAAAAGCAACCTTTAAAACCTGAAGCACAGAACAGCCAAGTGAAAACAAGCAGGAGTTTAGCCAGTATATTTCCTTTTTTTTTTTTTTTTCATACGCACACATAAATATAACACACAGACAAGCATTTTCCACATTGAGAAACCACACGGCTTCTCTGTGTCAGATCCCTCAGTTTCCTTGTAATAAGGTTATTTCCTAACCTTAAAACATTTTGGTCGTGTGGGCTTTATCTCGCACTCATCA
>VZRU01012155.1:0-28311 GCA_013398155.1 Pedionomus torquatus
GGTGGGGAAGTGGAAAGGGGAGGAATGGGGGCGGGCTGGCCCCGCTGCTGCGCGGTTCAGCGCTCGCTTTCCTCCTGAGTGAGAGGGGAAACATGTCATCAAAATATGGACAACACGGGTGGCGATGGGCATCCGTGGGGTTTGGGAGCGTGCGCCTCAATCAGTAACAATCCCTTTTCTGCAGCTTTGTCAAACCAGGACGTTCTTTCATCAAAGGCACAGTCTGGTCACGTTTCATAATGTCCCTCGGGTGCAGTGAGCATTACTCCCTTCGTTGTACTTCTGGGAAACGGGCAGGGAGAGGCTCATAGGACCATCACAGAGCGGTTTGGGTGGGAAGGGACCTCAATGATCATTTAGTTCCAGCCCCCTGCCCTGGGCAGGGACACCTCCCACCAGACCAGGTTGCTCAAAGCCCCATCCAGCCTGGCCTTGAACACCTCCCGGGATGGGGCAGCCACAGCTTCTCTGGGCAACCTGGGCCAGGGTCTCACCACCCTCATAACAAAGAACAATTTCTTCCTGAGATCCCATCTAAATCTCCCCTCCTTCAGTTTAAAACCATTCCTCCTCATCCTATCACTACATATCACTGGGATGTTGGAGCACACGACTACTTAAGGAATTCAGAATATAGGAGCCTGTTTTTCTGGTCAACCAGTTAAAACAAATTCTTACTGAACATCAAGTTGTATCGCTGGCATTTTTAGTTGTTTATCCTTTCAGATTTATTCCTATTGGAGTCCTCTACTCTCCAATGCCAAGGGAACGGCTGTATCGTTCTAGACTCGTACACAGAGCACTGGTAAACCTTACGAGTCTTTACAGCTCCTTGTAATCAGCTCGGGAATTTAAATCCCCACTAAATACATATTATCTGATGTTATTTCATGACAAAGGGCATGTTATAATACATTGACCAGAGTTTATCTTCCAGCCAGCTCCAAGGGCAGGAGGAACAGCCTCTGAATGGATTGCAAGATCGCCAACACAGCCCGTGTGTGCAGGGTTCGTCTTCCCACGGCCAGTGTTTGCTGCGGCCATCAGGGTGTTAACTTGTCACTCTGCTGCAAGTCACCCGGCCATGTCAGTACACCAAGGGACGACCAGAATAACCACCATGAACGGGAGTCCTTCCCTTGGACATTAATAGAATCCCCTGAGGAACTGAAATTGCACCATCTCATCCTTTTATTTCCCCCCCCCCCGTCTCCACTGTCAGATCATGAAAAGTCACCGATGCTCCACATATCTTCACGGTATTAATATCTTTCTATTCCGTACCTTAATAACAGTCAATAAACTGTGCCAACTACCATTGAAAAAATTGAGCACTGGTGAAAAGAGGTTTTGGGTTTCCTTTGCTCGTTAAGTGACACAATCTACAGATGAATCTACCACATACATTACTGTATGTGCTGCTGCGGTGGCCATCGTTGAAAATTCCACTTCCCTTTCCTGATGACTTTGTGTATTTGTGAAGCAATGTCTGTCTTGTGTGAGGTTTGCTATCAGAAATCCAGTGCATCCTCTGAAACTCTCTCTCCCGTGCAGCACAACTCTTGAGATGCTCTACAGGAGGAAATTGGATGGGCAAGAGTATCCCAGATAACAAACAACATTTAGCAGACAGCACCTCAACCTCTGCTGAATCCAAAAATCAGTTTTGCAGGGTCATTTTTTTAACATTTGTGCTTTTATTTTTCTCTTCCCCAGCAAACAAAAAGCTCCACTGCCTCAACTCCAGGGAGACCTTATAACAGCCTTCCAGTATCTGAAAGCAGCCTACAGGAGAGATGAAGAAGGACTCTTTGTCAGGAAGTGTAGTGATAGGACAAGGGGTAATGGTTTTACACTGGAAGAGGGGAGATTTAGATTAGATATTAGGAAGAAATTCTTTCCTGTGAGGGTGGTGAGACACTGGAACAGGTTGCTGTGACTGCCCCATCCCTGGAAGTGTTTAAGGCCAAGCTGGATGAGGCTTGGAGCAACCTGGTCTGGTGGGACATATCCCTGCTCAGGGCAGGGGATTGGAACTCAATGATCTTTAAGGTCCCTTCCAACTTGAACCACTCTATGATTCTACAATAATTCCATGTTCTGTTGTGGGGAATAATGCTTACAGGCCACAGTACATAGGGCTCTGCCTCATACAAGTACTGCATAAAAGTGAAGTTAGAGCAGATGCGGGGACAAACCAACAACCAGCACTAGCAAACAATGAAAGCCACAAATTAGATTTACTTCTGAATTAGGGCACGGGTTAATAAGAGTGTGGGATGCTGTTTCATCTCAGAGAAATAGTAGCTTCTGTGTCTGAGAAGAGCATATTTAGATCTGGATGACGGAATGGGTGGCATGGCAGACACAGCCACCCGTGGCTCCAGGCTGGGTGTAAGGGCAGCGTGAAAAGTGGCTTCAGCTCCACAGTGAGAGCTCCCCGCTGCCTGTGATGCAGGATGAGGTCATCTACTGCTGTGATGTCAGCTGCACGTGTACTCGTTTAACTGGATGAATGGGCTCAGGACCCCCACCTGGCTTCTCACTGGGGCCAGCACAATGGTTTATAGCCGGTATTATCACCTTCTGTCCTGTTCCTCCTCCTTCCTTCAGTGGGGATTCACAGTTTGAACCCCACAAACCACCAGACGGTCAGAGTGGCCTCTCTCGCTTGTCACTAATGGGAGCGTAATGCAAGGAGCAATATCAGATGCCAGTTAAGGAAACATTATTCGTATACCTTCAGGGCTGAATTCTGCTTGTGCCAAGGCTGATTTTATCCTGTTAGTGAAATCAGCTGCAGAATTGCCCTTGGCTTGGGTTATAGCGCTCTACCAGAGCAGCCCGGGAAAAGCCATGAACGCAGATTTACCTGCCATCTCCTGCTCCCATCTCTCTCCTCTCTAGGCCGCAAAAGGCATGTGCCAGGGAAACCTTTCCCTCTGGAAAATGAGGAGAGAGGGGGACAGATGAGGGGAGGGAGAGGGAAAGCAAGCTGAAGTGCCTGCAGGAGGTGTAAGAAGGGGGAGGAAGAATAAAATCAGAACAAAACAATTTAGGTGTCCGCTCTTGCCTGCCTTTGCTCTTCCTTCCCAGCGTCTGATCCATGTGGTGGGAAGCTGGCAGCCCAACAGATGCACAACATTCCTATCAAGAAGGTCAGGTCCTAGGAATGCACAACAGTGAGCTGAGATGTTGCAACCCACTCTTTGTTATGGGGAACGCTGGGGAACAAACAAATTTTAGCTTATCAATAGCAGCGTGTCTCTCTCGCACTGTTCACAGTCCTCCCATGTATTTAATCGCTCTGCAGGACTCGGCAGCTACCAGTGTTTTTCTGACAATATAACCAGTCTATTTGTGATGTGCTGGTGGCACATCTAAAATGCTGTTAGCAAATTCTTCTTATTAATTCTTGATTTAGGAAGTAAATGGTGAAGGAGAAGACAGCAGATGTCCATCTCTGGTGAGCTACATCTCTTTTGGGAAGCTCCTAGAAGGAGAACTATCCAGAAACTTGTTGTGGTTTCTTTCATCAGAATCCAGGCCCAATTTACTCCAGTACTGCCATAAGCACGGGGGAGGTTTTGTGGCAACTGCCACCCAAATTTGAAGTAGAAAATTATTTTGAACTGGACATGAAATGCTGTAATAAGCTGTCTACATATTAACTTTGATGTCTTTCTTTACTTTTTACTTCACACTGTCACCACAGTTCAGATCTTGATTTCCCAACCTTGTGCAGAATTGATAATACCACATTTTGTCTTGCATGAGTAGCCATGGAGGAGGCAGAGGGGTTTGGTAGCTGGGGCTTTTGCTATGCCAGCCTAATGGAAGCTGTGCAACCCTGCTGACTTAGGACAGTAACTGAATGCATTTGCTAAATTCATAGAAAAAAAAAATAGGTTGGATGGGACACCAAGAGATGACCTAGTCAGTTCCTCTGCTTCAGTTGCATCTCTTTCAATCCCAATAATGATATTCTTAAAAACCTCCAGAAATAACAATTCCACTGTTCCCACAGGACATTTATGACAGCACCCACAAGAAAGTTAAAAAAACCTCAGTGTTAAAATGATTCCAAGGATAAATTAAGCAGTTTCAACTTTTAGTTGAAGTTGCTGGTGAATTCAGCACACTTGAATTCATCTGTTATATCCTGTCCATCTTTTTAATCATAATCTTCAGTGCCACAAGAGATAAAGATGACAGAGCTGGAGCTAATATGCTGAGCTTCCATGCCTCTATGCCAGCAGAGGGTCCACCCTGTTTGTTGGTTTTATAATGGCAGCTCAGACTCTGTACTACAACTGTGGTTTGCGGTCTCCTGATCATAGAATCATAGAATGGTTTGGGTTGGAAGGGACCGTAAAGACCAGTCTCATCCAGTCTCACCCCCCTGCCCAGGGCAGGGACACCTCCCACCAGACCAGGTTGCTTTTGAGCCCCTTCCAGCCTGGCCATGAACACCTCCAGGGATGGGGCAGCCACAGCTTCTCTGGGCAACTTGGGCCAGGGTCTCACCACCCTCACAGCAAATAAGGTCTTCCCCAGATCTCATGTAAATCTCCCCTCTTTCACTTTGAAGCCATTCCCCCTCATCCTATAGCTACACTCCCTTATAAAGGGTCCCTCCCCATCCCTGCTGTAGGCCCCCTTTAGGGACTGGAACGGTCTCTAAGGTGTCCCCAGAGCCTTCTCTTCTCCAGGATGAACAAGCCCAACTCTCAGCTTGTCCTCACAGCAGAGGGGCTCTATCCCTTGGATCATCTTCATTGCCCGCCACTGGACTTCTTCCAACAGGTCCATGTCGTTCTTGTGCTGAGGACTCCAAAGCTGGACACAATACTCCAGGTGGAGGTCTCACGAGAACAGAGCAGAGGGGGAGAATCCCCACTGGTGCCCTGTTCACCACGCTCTTTTTGATGCAGCCCAGGATGCGGTTGGCTTTCTGGCCTTTCTAGGTCCTACCTGCAGCACCTCTCTCCTTCTAGTACACGAACCCTTTCTTATTGATGCAGACCTTGGTTGGCTGCCACATGGACATTGGGGCTGAGTACTGCTAGAAAGCATGCTTGAAAAGGGCCAGGAACATCAGGAAGTAAGAACACTCAGGTTTGCTGAAGTGGGGATCAGAGTACTTGCCACAGATACTGCCAAGGGCTATCTGCTCCCTCTGACTCATAGATTTTGCAACCCAGTGGAGATAGCAGGGTAGCGCACCATGGAATTTGGTCGCTCTGCTCTTTGCCTAGGTATCTGTTTGCTTAAGGCTTTGATTCAGCATACCAGTTATCATCTAAATGCTCTGGCATGTATTCATCCAGCTGGGCTGGCATCTTCCTGCTCGGCACAGAATGGTATTTAACACTGACATCGATTTAGTACTGAAGGTTGTTTTACTGGGTTTTACAGGTGGTTTTGATGCCAGGGTTCTGGAAAGGAAACCCAACCCGTTCAGCTGAAAAGTTTGTATTTTCTTAAATACACATATGCCGTTCAGAAGTGGCAAAAGCATACATTTCTAATGAAAAACAGCAAATCAAATCAGTGGCTATACTTTCTTTCATTTTCCTTCCACTGTCTCACCCTTTCCTTTGACATTGGCTTTTGTACAATTATTCTCTCTTCTGACTCTTCCTTTTTCAAAACCTGTCTTCCCAATGTATCTTTGTTCCTGATCCTCCTCTGTTTGCTTATCCTTCATCCACACCTGTTTTGTGCAGCATCTTCTATCCTGGGTGTGTTGCATACTTACAGGGGCCTGCAACATATGATTCAACAACAGAACACCCTCGTGCTTCACAGCCTGACATCAATGATACCATTTTACACTTTCCATGATCTACATTTTTAATTTCTCTCTCACTGTTCTCTGTGCTTTTTCTTCTTTCTTGCCCTTTGGCATTTCATTATCTCCTTGCTCATTCTTTGTAGGTTCCATCTAACTTGGTCTGGGGCATTTATTAGCAGGTTTGTGAAACCCTTTGCATGTGCATGTACAACTCAGCTGTGTGTCAGGGAAGAGAGTCTCAGTACTCGACAGTGACATTTGGGTCTGCAGTTGCACATTAGATTGTCTCCTGGAATTATCTGTTTTTCACAGCATCTACAAACCCAGAGAAAGGAGTAGCCTCCTCCCACACCACCGAGGAACAAACTCCTATCTCCACTAGGAAAGGACAATCAACTTTTTGCCAAGGCCCACAGGCACTTTCCTCTCCCCACACAGGATTGATCTGGAGTCCTGCCAAGGCTGGATGCACTGTTTGATGAGAAATCCTGTTACAGCTCAAAGATACAGCCCTAACTGGACCCCAGAAACACAGCACATACTGATCTTTTCAGTGCCTGGGCCTCCACAGCCTTCTAAGCACAGAAGCCTTTCTTACAACTCTGAGTTTTTCTTGTCCATGCTTTCTTTTTTGTTTCCTGCTTTATTTCATATCTAAAAATAGCAACAGGCAAAGGATCAGTCAACAAGGCCACTTAGTCTACCCAAACCTCTATTTGAGACCTCTATTTGATGCTGTATCTTTCTGTAACCAGGTGTGTTTCAGCTCAAGAGTCTCACTTTGTTAAGTATTATGAGATTTGGAGAGACTTGAAAATAAGCTTACAGAATTGGTTTATTCTATCAGTAATGTTGATAACTGCATACCTTCTTTGGCTGGCAGACTAAACTTTGACTAGTTATATACTAAATTAAACTAGCAATAAACAGATATCCAGATGGGATTCATCTTTTATTATTGTTATTCAGTATGAACTCTTCGATGTAACAAAAGCACAAGGGAAAAAAGTTTAGGCTCAGAATTTGTTTAAAAGAGTCAAACGCTTTCATATTCATGGGAAAACAGGACAGGCAGAACTAACTGAGAATAGCTGACAGACCCGACATTGATAACCTTTATTTAAAATCCTCCAAGTGCCAGTTCAGGATTAGGTATCATACCGAGTGTTTCTGACAGAAGCTCATAATTTGTGTCATATGAGGGGACACTATTACAGTCCTGCAAGAAGGATGGCACAGGACCATTTAATAAAATCTTTCCAGAAGCAAAGAACTTTCTTTGAACAGTGAAATACTGTGATTTTTGGCAGCAGATTTGAAAAAGAATAAAATTAATAAAGGCTTCATTTTCCTTAAGACATTAATTAGTGAATTCAAGTGGAGAAACCCTGCAGAGCAGTAAACCAAATACAAGAAGTCAGCACTCGATGGATTCTTTAGTCCACAAGCAGCAATGAATCTAGCTTCTGCTTTCCTGAAATAGGTACACCTATAGGCTTCAGAAATAGGCAATGCATTCTTTTTTATACAACTTACCGCTTGCAAAGTTTGAAAATCCATCTGTGAGTGAAAATAAGCACAGATGTGAGCCCTTTATTGGATTGTACAAAAGCAAAACTAGGAAATTACAATCAGGATTCAGCTAAGTGTGGAAAATTTCCCATGCAATTCAAAGTTTTAATTCTCTCACTTTTTTGCTCTCTTTGTCCCTTTTTCTTTTTTCTTTTTTTTTGCTTGTTTGTTTTTTAAGAATGCACTCTGTCTGCATTTACCTGGTACCCTTATCCGTACCATTTAGACACACAACCTAAGTGGAACTTGAAACTGAAATTCCACAGAGGTATTTAATTTTCAATCTAAGAGGCAGCAACATTTAATTACTATCAGGCTAATCCTGCAATCCTTATTCACTGGAACCGCTCAACACAACAGAAGGGTTGATTCTAAATGATACTGTGTAATAACACACAAATTTAAAAAATGAACAAATATGAAAGAAAAGGTACTAAGACACAAGACACATTGTTGAAATATAGTAGAAAAGTGTGATTCAAGACTAAAATGCCCACAGTGGAAATTCATTGTGCTTTTTTGTTCCTTTGTTTACAATGCACACCATGTTAAATTCCAAATTCTGTATTTAGAGGCCTAATTTAATTTCATTTAGATCTAAACTGATTTCCAGGTATACCAGAAAGTTTCTCCTAGCTCTCAAAAGACTGATTACCACTGTGGGTAAGGGATGACCAATATGGCCTATTAGTCACCTATGGATTTTCTTGTAATATGTATTCTTCCATGGCTGGGAGGGGTGTAGCACTAATTCATCAAAACCCTTTTCCTGAAACCAGCCACACTATGAAAATGGCACTGAGGAAGCAGCTCTGATTTCTCCCTAAAAGCAAACAAAAGGAGAGAGAACAGATACATAATTTCAGGAGCTATAAATTCACCATACAGAAATCTAAAAAATCCCCACCGACTATTTACATTCCACTGGCTATTGTGGTGAAAAATAATAATGTTATTCAAGAGAGGGTACTGAAATTACTTGTTCCTTTTACCTTAAGAAAAAATAAAGCTATTTAAAGAGTAAGTGACTGCATTTAAATACTTAAATGCAGTCACTCCCCATATACTACATGCATTGCCTATGTTCATTAACTAATGAGAGTCTTCTTGTACTGTGGAGAAAAAGGGTCACATTTTGAATACATGAGATTAACTCTTCAAATTCAACTGTTATCTAACACAATATTGCCCCATGTCATATTCATTTCATGTTGGGCTTTCACGTCCAAATACAAAATCTGCTAAAATACATGGTTTAGAAGACATAGTAATATCATATCTAAATGAAGAGCATCAGAAAGTGGGGTGGGGCAGGAAGCCACAGGGGGTTATTATGTGAGATAGCACTTGAAAGAAAAAACAGGACAACTGCATTTGCTTTCCTATCTGTTATCCACAGGAGATCCTCTTAGAAGAGATATGACACTTAAAGGAACAAGGGTGGCAGCTTCTGCTGTGATGATTTTTCACTGTTTTTCATCCTAAAACTGCAGTTCAGAAAGGCCAATGGACTACTGTGCTTTCCATCAACACGTAATTAGCATTATCAGAGAACCCCAGCCTCCCTCATTAATTCAAATTCAGTCTACCTGATCTTTTCTAGTGTATGCCCATGTACTAATTTGACACTGTTGTGGGAGGCATCCAGTTCTACAAAACTGCAAGGCCATACTCTCCCCCAACTCCTACTTTGAGCAGTCATTCAAAACTGTGCAAAATAATCATCCTTCCTATTTTAGTGGTGACATTTTATGCCCCATGACATAATCCTGAAGGATTACAGAGGAGGATGCAGCCTATCTAAAATAAAGGCGACAAGGGAAAACTGCAATGGTATCATGTAACCAGGGGAGAAGAGAAAGTTAAAGACCTCCATAATTACTTTCTATTCATGGAGATGACAAAGTCCATTACAGACCTTTCTTATAAAAGCAGAAAGTGATGCATCTCCATTTTCTTATGGTGGGCAGTCACTGTACCTGATAAACAGAGCTACATAAAATGAACTGCAAATATGGCATTTAGTCCAACTACAGCTTTTTCAGCCCTGATAAACCCATTAAACTGAGCCAGAAGTGACTCATTCTTCTCAATATCATTGCTCTAAAGCAATTGACTGCAGAGAACCAAGATATAATGCTTATAATAGCAAGACAGAAGAGAGTGTTCCAAGAAAGTTCCAACTATAGTTTTATGTTCATTGCAATTATGCCAACTTCAAAGACATTTCTTCTGCTACCCACTGGACTATATTCTAGAGGTCAGTCTGGTACTCATTCAGTAAGAGACAGGCCCTGAAAGAAATATAATGGGACACATGTAGTTTGCCTAATGAGAGATGTCTATTAAATGTTTAAGTCAAGGTTGATCTTAACATCCAGCACTTGCTTCGTAACTAAGACTGATAAAAGGCAATGACAGGATAAAAATGCTGCACTTTGCCCTTTGTTGTACCTAGACAAGTATGAAAGTCACCCAGTACTTTAGACTCCTTCCCACAGCCAAGTGGAGTGAAGTGTTCAAGGCAGAGCTGAACCATAGCGAATGAGCCTCCACTATTATAACAAGATTTTTGTTGGCCCTTCTATTCATTTCAGTTCATCTTCACAGATATACAGCCCATTTGGCAACAGAGTTCTTAACAACCCACTTACATTTTTAATTAGTTTATTGTAAAGCTTAATGATTGGAGTTTTGGTTTGTTGGGGTTTTTTTTTTTTTTTTTTTTTTTTTTTTTTTTTTTTAAAGCGATTGATATAAAAATGGAGACTTAACTAATATCGCAACCAGTAAGTTTCACATTCACCAAAAGAGTAATACTGGCTGGCACAATCTGCTTGTGCCTACTGACATAATCACAACCAGCTCAGATAAAGACATCCCCTTTCACTACAGCAGCACTTGTATGGACACTGTAATGCTTACAGAAATGTTAGTTTAGCAGCAATTTGCCATCTAAAGCAAGTAAAAGTTGTTGCATTTAAAAAGTAGGAACAGTAATGCCTTGGTTTCACTTTTGTTTCATAGTTATAACACTGCAACTGTGGAGCTGTGATCTGAAAAGGCTCCAACTTGCTTCTGCATAGATGTCTCTGCAGACAGGCTTGCCAAATGGGTCTCCCAGGATCATATTCTGATTAAGAAGGGAAGGAAAATGATTTATAGATGGGCGATTCATTTAACCAGACTGCCCCAAATATGCTACCCAAGAGGAATCTACTCATTTTAACTAGCAATTTAAATATCAGAGATTTTATAAAGTGTGGCTGTTCAACTCTGAAACAAATCTATACATTATATCAGAGGAAAAGTGATCAAACAAACAAGGAGACAGCTGAAGCTGGACTTTTGAATGTGTGTAAAAGAGGTACGCGAAAGGGAGTAAGGACTGGTGGGGACCTCCACATTTTGTAGGGTGTTCAGGATCTTTTGGGGGACTGCAGTTTACTTCCCTTGCAAGCTAAATCCTGAAAAAAAGTTGGTCTGAAAGGCCCTTCCACTGGCTAGAAAAGCAGAGAGTGATTTTGGTGTGTGCAGAAACATAGGGTGTCCTGGCGGGCTGCAATGATGTGCTACTCCTCCAATACTACAGAAGGAGAACACATGCTTGAATAAACCTTAACTCGTCTAGTTTGGGTTTGAGATCAATGACCTTCTGAATGTAAAAACTCACTCTTGTATCAGTCTATATCAACAGCTAGGAGAGAGAGAGAAAGGAGGGAAAAAGGAAACTTTCAGTAGTTTGATTTCATCTAGTGCATGTTAAAAAAACCCCTTTGTTTTCTCAAGAATGCTGTTCTGCAACAAGATAGCAATGAATTGTAAATTACTGGATGTAAAGTGAAAATTTTGACATGTATTAGACTGGCAATTTATGCTGCTTGCATGAAATAATAAAAATGCATCCTCCTACTGACTCTTATACAGAATAATATCATATTCTGGCAGAACAAAGTATGTTCATCACACCGTGTAATGCCTAGTATTTCTGCCAATATTAGCTTTATGGACCACGTAATAATATTATAACTGCTGATTGCTATTTATGTACCAGACTGTTCCAATACCATGGTGATGAGCATGCTGTTGGTGTCTGGAACAGATGGACAGAACACAAAAGATATTTGCCTTGATTTTAAGACAAATAGGATTACCTGTTTCATTAATAACGCTACATGAAAGCACAGACAAAAACACATGATTCTATCTCCACGTCCAGGAACTGACAGGGAGAAAAAAGACAGTGCATGTTTATAAGGTGCGGTTTGGATGCAACAGTTTACCCCATATTCAGGAAAAGCAAGTCTTTGAATCACTTGTAAAGCCAGTGCAGCTGCTTTATACTATTAAGAGCAGAAAGAAAATTCACCACCTTGCTGTTAGCAACAGAGCTCCTTTGCAGTTCTCTGCAAAGGTGATAATTTGGGCTGGAGATGAGGCAATTGCCTGTGTCCTGCCCAACCCCACTGATTTAAACACCCCTTAGGAAGAAGAAGATGCAGCAGCTTTCCCTCATTTCTGGAGAAGAGAACTGAAAGAACAATGAATTCCCCTTTACCTCATCTTTTTGATGCAACAAAGAAATGGTAAGAAAAGTACACTTTGATTCCACAATGTTATTTCTTAGGCCCTGCCACCACATAGCCACTTTATTCTGCACTCTCCTAGTCTTTAACAGAAAAGACAAAGAGAGACCAAGAGGGAACTATTTTCACTGTGCAGTTCTGTTTGGAATTAAGCCCATGATACTGGGAACTAATTATCTCGGGGCAATCCAATGCACAATACAAGATATGATGCCATATACTATTGACAAACTGTTTTTGAATGACTGCAAAAGCAGTTATGTGGGGAAGAAAGCTCTGACACAGAGGACCAAGACCATAACAATAACAGCTCCTTTCCTATCTCAACAAATAAGCCAAAAGAGGAAATAGGTATCTAATGCTTTTATATAAGAGCTGCCAATTTCCTGTGGTATCAGAAGCCAGTGGTGTTTGGAAAGGAGACAACCTATTGCTGCATGGCAGAGCTAGCAGGTGCAGATGGCATGTCAACAACTTTCCCAACCACTGATCGGCCAAGGTCACAAAACAGAAAGTACAAACGATTTTAAGGACAATCATTCAGTTCCCACCAGGTCATCCACAGATTCTGAAAGTGCTTTATTCACATTTGTGTCCAAAACGGTTTGAAATAAGGCCACCAATGTAGGTGAGGTGTCAGATCATGGCAGTGATATATTCCCCCCCTCCCAACACATATAGACAAAATTATATGAATTATGTATGTCAATAAGTAGTAGCATACGCCAAAGCACCACACTCATTCACATGAACCCAGTGGCAATACCTCATATTTAAATTTAATAAATTAAATCGTGTGTTGACGCAGCCAGAAGCGGTGTTCCAAAGTGTCTGTATCTCCTGCAGCGCTGTCTGGCCTGCAGACAACTTCCCCACGTCAAGCTGCAGTGGAGCTGCGGGGCAAACACGGAGCGGCTCGCTCTGTGGCCGCTTAACGCGTATTTCGGAATAGAAGGAACGACAATGGGGCAAAGCGGTGAAAGTCTTAGGAAACATGATTTAGCAGGCAGCCTCCACTCAACATGTCAAGCCAGGTCGGCTCTGGGGAAGGCTGTTAACCACAGTAAGCATCAAATCCTCAAAACTAAAATGAGAACACTTTCTGCCATGCTTTTGCTTTCCACTCCTTTTTAACTGGCGAATAACACCCGTCTACATCTGTCCACAGAATCATGTTGTACCACTGCAAACATAAAGAGATTTTAGGTATGTCCGTCGCTGTTCACATCTGAAATACACAGCTTGAGAAAATAACAGGAAATAGCAGAGCAAAGATGGTTTCCAAGAACCACAGAGCCAAATCAGCACTTTGTTCTTAGTGAATAAATTAAAAAGTCTTCTCTGCTGCTCTGTGAAGCAGGGTGAAATATAGAAGAATGATTTCTATTTCAGCAGAATTTTGCATTTGCAAATAGTGACAGCATTTTCATTTGTTTCCAGTAACAAAAACTGGCTGGGTAGGCTAGTTAGAGTGGAATTAATTTGAAAGCTAAGCAATGATAGTTGCACATGCAAGACAGCATCCCTTCTTCTTTCTGAGCATCAAGTTCCTCTGTCCTGAAGTAGGTATTGAAGACAGATGGAACAAATAATTTTCTGAATTGCCTGTTTTTCTTTATTGACTATTGACCATTTGCTGAGACAAGCTGGCTGGAATTTAGGGGGTGATTCATTTCACTTTGTCAATTACTTCTGAGCTCTCTTCAATAACAAAAGCAAAGCTGTGTACAATACCATCATGGGACTCCATCTTTATTGTCTCAATAATTCAGTCTATTCATTTTCATTGGAAAAAAAACCCCAAACTTTCCATGCTCTGGATGACATTGTTAGCCTGAGTTCTAGAAGTTAAACTTCATGCTTTTCTTGACTTTAATATCCCCATATCTATGAGAGGTACCGCTAAATGACTACCACAAATTGGTCTGGAATGATGTGGTCCTATTTCAGGGCATGAGACCAGAGAGTAAAAAACCCTATATGCAAGGTTTTGTCATCTTCAAGGAGAAAGAAAAATAAAATTGAGGAGGAGGAAAGAAAAAGAAATTAAGTGAAAGACTGTCTTGTTCATGAGCTGAAGCTTTTAGGTTTTCTTAGATATCCACCAATGAAAGCGGTGAAATACTCTTGAGCAACAGTTAATTTTTAAGCTGGCAATATGCAATATAATACCCAAGGAATGCTGAAAGTGGTACAGGAAAAGGTGATCTGAGATGCTGCAACTTACAAGGGGCATGGTAAAAGGAAGATCATGGCTGCCTGTGTTCTTGGGCACCAGGGTCACACTATACATAGCCTTTGTGGTTAACACTTGTTTTCCATCACTAGATACTTCCGATGGAAGTCAAAGGAAGGCTAAGGTAAACATGTAGCAATACTTCTTGCGTATCCAGTCTCCAGCTTCCATAACCATTTGACATCCTGCAGCCATGAACACATACTCAAATCTGCTGCCAAGGTCATAAAAAAACGCTTCTGCTCACAGAATCATGAGAACCATGTTGTTTGCATACTGCACCAAGTACAAAGAACACCCCAAACTACTCATTTAAGATTTGCATAGTACATAAAGGGTTGATACAAACTGAAAGAGGACACTTAACCTTCCTGATAACTAAAGGAGGCCTCAAATGGGAAGACAATTCTTGTTTACCATCCATACCCATAGATGATATCCAAGGCTCAGTTCTAACCTGCTGGCAAACATTATGCTCAATGCAAGAAAATGGTCTAAGGAGCCTAAACACCGTCCACCCCAAACCCCCCTACTTTTCTAGGCCCTAGAGCTGATTCAGATGTTAGCTAAGCTCGTGCAGCCACAGATCTTAACAGTGAAGATACCCGTGCTAGTTTACAAACAACCCCAGTGCTGCCCAGGCGGGAGTCATTTGAACACACTGGTCACACCACCTATATCAGAGTGTTGTGAAAGAGCCATCTGGCAGGTTTGACACCACCCTGAATTCCTTAAAGAGGGGAATCCTAATTGGACTGCTTCAGTATTGGTCAATATTATAAACCACAGCTGTTGAAAGTAGGGCTCATGCCCTGCAATCTGACTGGCTTGGAAGCCAGGACTGAATACCAAAATCTACTATCCCATAGAGTAATATATGAAATTATATAAAAGCAGGGAATGGAAATTACTTGCTCAGATTTAAAAAAATCTTTTCCCTGGATAAGAGCTGTGTTGTTAGACAACATATCCTAAGACTTAGTCTCTATGTAATTCTTGTAAAAGTATTACTACTTTCTAGAAGTGTAAGTTATGATTTGTTTAACTAAAATACTATTCTGTTACAAGCACTAGTGGCTAGTACATTCACACTGAGAATTTATTAAGGCACAGAAGTCTTTTTATCACACCTATCTACAGTCCTAGTTATCTCAAATTAGGTATTTTTTTTTATTTGGTGGAAAAGCTTTTGCCCTAGGATAAGCACCTAGATAAAGTGTAAATCTGATACAAGGTACATATTACTCTGTCTAGAATAAAGTTTTAGCTGGTATTAGCAAACATGAGGTAGCTTATTCAAACCCAGGCCTGGAGCTAAATGAATTTTTCAAAGAGAGAGGAAAAACACAGAGCTGTTTATTCGGAACAGTTCTTCTGATAGTTTCCTCTTTCATTTTCCATTTAAGCATTTTATTTCCCTAGGACAAAAGCATAGCCTGCCCCTACCATGGATTTCAGCTACAGGTTCTCAAATAGTCAAAGGAGGGCTATTTTTCAAGTCAACCAAAGCAGTAGCAAAACAATGGAGTTCTGACCTACTGGGATGAATATTTGATAAAAATGTTGATAAGAACTACAGAAAATTGTTCTGGTTCACAAAATGTGCCTATTAAAATTGATCTAGATACTTGTTCAGCTAGATTGTTTTATGTACCTGTTACTGGATTTTGTTTTCTCATCCATACACACTGCAGCTCCCACCTAGAAAAAAAAATAGATTATTTTGGAATGACTTGCAGGTTAAGCAAAATTAATCATATCAGTAACACCTGCCTAACAAGTAGTAAAAAAAAATGCAATCTATATATAGATCTAGACTAAAACTTGGAATTCTAACTATATATATTTTTACTTAATAAATAACTAAGTACCAAATAAATGCCAAGAAACCCACCACAAGAGTACAATATTAAAAACCTGTACCCCAGATCTCTATGAAAGAGCTTCAAGGCCTGCAATTTGAAAGTAGGCTTTAGTACTGCTTCCATTTACCCTTTCTATGCCCCAATTTGAGATGTCCTTGCCAGTGCTGGAAACCACCAAATCTGGAGGAAGCGCATTCTCCAACTGTTTCAATTTCCTGAGGTAAGAAGGCCTTTGTCATCATATTTTGTGTGCCTATTCCACTGTCTTCACTTCCTCTTTGATTAATTTTTGTATCCAGTGTCTGCTTTTCAACTACCTTTGAAAGGGAGTCACAGGTTTCAAGATACAAAGTTGTTACAAGTTTAATTGAAGCAGGCAGCCAGCTAGGAAAAGGAGATCCAAATGGTGCCTCCAGCCATGGAAAAGGATGTAGCAAAAGCCCCATTCTTAACAGATATCAGATGATTCATCTGGGACAGACACAAAGACCATCCAGGCCAGGGAAAATACTTGTTTGTGACACAAATCCATTGGAAACCAGGACTCACTGATTCCATTGCTCATGGACTTAACTTGCTTGTTTCTTGTAGACTTTCCTACCACACAGAGAGCTAGGGGCTTCCTAAATATCTATTCATGCCATTCACAGTCCAAGATTATCCATTACACTCCAACTACTCCTTCTTAAAAACTCCAGTGTATATTCAATGAGGACTTTTTTTCCCCACAGAGATCAGAATAGATCTTCTTAGTGCCCAAACCCACTAAACAGTTCTTCAAATACCTTACTTTCACCTATCTCCATTTTTTTCTGAGTGTAAGAAACCATTTTCATAGGTTGTCTCATTTAAAATGCCTTTCTGCTCACTGGCATTAGTTTGTAAAAGTATACAAGTCAGGCCTTTTCTTTCTGTTTGTTGCACTTCAAGTACCTGTTGCGGACAGAGATGGCCAAGGCCTGAGCACGGAGAGGGGGAAGGAGGGGAAGAACAGGGAGAGCACACCACCACAGTAACAAAATGGTATTATCTTTCATGCAGGCAAAAGCCTTGCCTGCAATGCCCTATTCTTGTGCATTTTCAACCGGGCTATAGAACTTCAGATGTGCTAACAAGAGTTTATGGGAATACTGCTAACACAGGTGAGGCCAAGCCAACTGCTGTATCTCAGACCAGGATTTTAAACCACTTAAAATAATCTGTCTAATTTGGCTTAATATGAAATAGGGAGAACTCACAAAACCTATTCTCTGACAGGTCAGTCTATAGCAGCTGGAAGGACCCATGTAGTAGTGGATAGAAAATCTCTTTCCTCTGCCCACCTGGATCTGGAACATAACATTTGTCTATGTTCTAAACTAGCCCAGGCTGAAGCTACTGGTGTCCTAAGAAAATCAAGAAACAGAAACAGGACTCCAAAAACACCTACATAAGGAAAAGGAAACCATATTTTCCCCAGCAACACAGCCATTATAAAGCCCAAATTTATTGCACTTTTTCATACAACAAAATACTTTTTGGCATATTCTCTGATCCCAGAAAAATGGCTGCAAAGAGGTGAAAATTAAACTAAGACAGAAGAACTGTTAAGACTCAGCCTTCAGCCTGAGAGTACTGATCAATAGTGATGAGCTGCACAAAGCAAGCTTTGTGCTTTCTTTCACAGTTGTAGTAGCCTTATTTAAAAAACAAATACACACAAGGAGACAAAAGCTCATCTTGACCCCAAATAAATCTAAACACCAAATTGCATCATTTTGTTATTTGAAATTTAGCATGCATCTTCTAAATAAACAAATACTTTGTTCTGCTGCAGACACTTAAAAACTGTGCATGTCCCACACTTCTTCAGCATTAATTACAGTTCATTCCACCTTCATAAGGATACAGGAATGTTTAAAGACAGTGTTATCTGAAAGAGCGCCATGACAACCATGTGCAGGTACCCCATCTGCATATAAGCAGCACAGCCTCATATTCAGTACAAAGGTTATCCATGCGTTCCCATTGCAATAACTCATCTCATGGCAGAACTTTCACACACACAAAATACAAATACTGCCCATGCCTTGTCCACTGCAGTGAGAGCTGTCCCCATGTGAAGAAATCCTCAGCCATGCGACCACCTAGTGAAGGCTGGTGTCTCAGGCATCTGCACCTCAAAGGAGAGTTGGAATGAATTTTAAGTTGTCTAATAAGAAATATGTTTGCACTGCAAGCTTTCCCTTAGTAGAAGATGGTAATAAGATCTCTTTCCTCTTCCCAGCCATTCATTTCCATAAAACTGCTAGGAAGATGGAAAACTGGAGTCCTCTGTCTTTCTTCCATCTGAAGTGAAATGGCCAACAGGGTTCCATGGTATTAGTGCTGAATGTTGGGATAGACGGAATATGATCACACATTTCTTATTTCTCTAGGGAATCAGACTCAAAGAATCATTACCCACTCCCTTATTGCACTAAAAAGCCAGCTATTAACTCACTGATCTATTTCAGACAGACGAAGGAGCTGAAGAAACAAAGCAAGTAAGCAATGATGTTAACTGAGGAATAAATTACCCTTTGGAAGTCAGAGGGAAGAAAAGCCTCTGAGGAAATTTAATCACCACACCCCGCTAGTTATTAAAGGACTGTGTGGAAGCCATGGCTGTGTGACTTCTTATACAAACTTAGGAAAAGGTTTGTTTAATGAAAAGATTAAACAAAAGGTTTCGTGACAATGTCTGCTGTTTCTAACAGGACTAGATTGTTACAGAAAACCTGATCTTGCATTTAGATCCATCCAGGTAGACTAATGTATCTGTACGGAGCAGACAGATTTGGGCATGCATAGGCTAACTGAAGAGTTCAAGACACAGGGAAAAAAGAAAAGACTGTATTTTTTGTTTACAAGCTGAGAAAATCAGTTCTGTTCTGGATGAAGGCTTACACACATGTATACTTTCTAGACAGAGCAAAGTTGCAACTTATTTGAAGGCTTTGTTGCTTTGAAAATTTTTGAAGGAAGACTTTTCATGTGCATCTGAATGAAAAAAAACCCATAAATTGTGATTTGGCCCAAAATACATAATTTCAACATGCGGGGCTGTAGGGCAAACCAATCAATAGATACAAAATTTGCAATAAAATTTACAAGTCAAAATCCTACAATGAATACCTAGCAGAAATAAGGAATGCTGCAGAATTGTCTCAGTTACATCTTGATCATCCCAGTGAAAGGCACTGTTCACATTCTTCAAATAGATGAGAAGTGGGATGTCAATGTATCTGCTGTGATTCATTTTATCTTTTTTGTCTTTTTCCAGCTAAGCATTTTCACAGGGAAAAAACAATGATGTCATCAAGTTCCCCTCTCTGCTGAGACAGGGCAATTGCAAGGTTTTGTGCAGATTTGTTGATTATAAAATTTCCATCAGTGATATTATTAATAAAAGTAGGTTCTCTTGCCATTACTTTGTGGTGGGTCATGAGGGAGATAGAATTACCTCAAG
The DNA here is from genome assembly GCA_013398155.1 of Pedionomus torquatus. Taxonomy (NCBI): domain Eukaryota; kingdom Metazoa; phylum Chordata; class Aves; order Charadriiformes; family Pedionomidae; genus Pedionomus; species Pedionomus torquatus. The sequence goes on from VZRU01012155.1 coordinate 19,547, forward strand.
ACCTGCTTGTAGACCACAGTCAGGGGATGAAAGATCACCCAACCTTCAAGGATACTTAAAAGCAGGACCAGAATTAGACACACCTCTTATTTGAATAAAACAATATAGTATTTTATTTGGAGTTATTCTTGCTTGAAACATGATTTTCCTAGTTAGAATAAAAAAACCTAGATGAGAATGAGACAGTTTAAATTCTGCCTCTCCACTGCGCGGCAGTCTTTCCCTCAACAACTATTGATCCAAATATTAAAAAGTCTAGGAAAAACTCAAACAACCCCAAATTATTAAATAACTTAGCTGCATTTTAAATTATCAGGCACAAAGGCTAGTTGTTGCCACCTTCAATATCTAAGCTGCGTGTCATTACGATGTTTAAGAAAAAGGGCTCTGATCCCTAGTTATTTGTGCCCAATTCAGACTCCATTTGGGATCTGAGCTGAACTAAGCAGAGCCAGCAGTGAGTTGCTACTCAAGAGCGCCACCTCCTGTCTTAAATGTCACCCACTGGCTGATGCATATGTTCCTCAGAGTGCTTCTTCCAGTACTCCCTTTACTGGTAAAGCTAATTCGATGTAGAAAGGAAGTTTCTTCAAAAATCAGACAAAAATGTTTACATAAATTACAGGAAATAGAGCAACTATGCAATACATTGTCTTACTCTTACAGTTATATTCCATAGATATCCAAAACCATTAGACCCAATGAAAAGGAAAAAAAATTATTACCTTCTCAGGCAGCATTATGCTGTGTCTCACCGTTCTGCCTTTCAACAGACAGCGCTACCCATTTTTTTTATGCATGTTAACCAATTGCCAGATAAAAATACATTACTGACAGGGAAGGGAAATGTGCTACTGCATTTATAAACTATTGATTTAAGGAAGAAAGATTAAAGGGAGAAAGGTTGCAGTGTTTCCCCAATGATTAATAATAAACTTAAGTAAAAGTGGCATCAAAACTGCCAAAATTGAGACATTAGAGGACAGTCTTGTGCTTTGCACACTTCAGATGTCTGACAGCTCTTTGCTTCTAATCAGTTAGGTGACAGCCTCAGTCTTTTTATTCACATCTGCGACATACAAGTAAATGAATGCACATTCATGTGTTACTATGTAGTTTGAGACCTCAATACCCTCCTTTTAAGGAAGCATACAAATTCTCATACAAAACTTTTGACTACACCCAATCTTTGCCTGCAATTTACAAGTTAAAATACCTTTATTTCCTTTATTTTTTCTTCTGTTTTGTCTTATTTAATTTGAAATACAGGGCAAATAATCTCTACAAAATTGCAAATTGAAACTTTCAGATATTTTTCAGCATAAAAAGAGAAGAGACGTTTTTCTCATTTTAAACTAGCGATGCATCTACTTATTTGAGCTATTTTCCCATTTTCATTCTCAATCTTAGTAAGTTTTCAGCTTTCGTTAAACCAGGATTGCTTCCAGAGGCCTGCAGTTAGGAATTTCAAGGGCAGTACTCACTAATTCTCACTTCAACACTGAATGTATTATTTCTCTTCTGCCATGGCAGTGGGAAGAGAAAAAAAAATGTGCGTCATTTTTGAAGGAGGTCTTGGGTTGCTTTCATATGATAAAGTTCTTACCACTAAATAGAGGATGGGAAGAAAGTAATTGATCTGAGCATCTGCACTGCACATAAATCACTTGACTTTGCAAATGTCCAGCATTTCTGAGAAATCCATTTGGTCTTTGTTAAAAACAAAAGGCTTAAAAAACCCAAGTCTTTTGAAAAAGAAGTGAGAGATGGAGTTCACACCACGTAGGACCATCATATATTGACAATTCTTATGCCTTCTGGAAAAGCTACTTAATGAAAGACATTACACTTCATTCTGGAATGTTTCTCACTTACTCAAACCTCCCAGGTCTTCAAAGTATTATAGAGACCTCTCCAAGTGTTGCAGGACCAGCATTGTCAAGCAAGAGAGCTTGGGAAGCCCTGCAGCACAGCAGCATAGTAGGCTTTCCTGCATCCCAGAGACCAGGAAATTAAGGTACAGATATTTCCATCTCCTAAACTCTTGAGTGCTGCATCCTTGCAGGACTGAATCAATCAGGATCAAATCTCTATAATATCCTTGCACGTGGCCTATTTAATAAGCACATGTGGTCCTACTTCCACGGTGCGTTCTGCTCTGAAATTTTTGGTCACACCTCATCTTGCTTTGGTCACTGCAACTCAGAAACTCATAGAATCACAGAATGGTTTGAGTTGGAAGGGAAGTTAAAGATCATCTAACCTCACCCTCCTGCCATGGGCAAGGACACCTCCCACCAGACCAGGTTGCTCAAAGCCCCATCCAATATGGCCTTGAACACCTCTAGGGATGGGGCAGCCATAGCTTCTCTGGGCAACCTGGTCCCGTGTCTTGCCACCCTCACAGCAAAGAATTTATTCTTGATATCTCATCTAAATCTACCATTTTCAGCTGAAAATTGCCACTTGTTCTATCACTACAGGCCTTAGTAAAAAGTCTTTATCCACCTTTCTTATAAGCCCCCTTTATATATTGAATGGTGACTCCCTGGTGACTTCTTTTTTCAGGGTGAAGAACCCCAACTCTCTCAACTTTCTTTTATAGGAGAAATGGAAAAACTCACTACTTTTTAGTATGTACTGAAGATAGTCTTTTTCCCTCAAATTATGTTAACACATCCTTATAACACAGTTCAAAACTACCTTTCATTTACTTTTCCTATAACTCATCCTCATGTGGAATTATACTCTGTACAGTCCTGCACACATCCAAAAATATACACTAAATCTTGAATCACATATATCTGTACACATTGCAGGATGTGATGAGCTATTAATTGTATTATTAATTATTATTATTACAAATTAATTGTATTAATTGACATGAGCTATTAATTGTATTATTAATTGTAACAGATCAGTCTATCACAATGGGATACTGACAATAATGTGCTTTTGATCCCAATATCCTAATTGTCACATATATGTGTGGACAAATTACCAGTGACTTCATTTTGTTCAGGTCACAGTTTATCACAAAGGCATTACTGCAAGTAAATACAGACTAATTAAATAATACACATAAATTAATGTTACCTCAGGTGTCATGTTCTCTGGAGCTTTTTTTCTTTTCTAAGTATTCCTATTAAAAAGAATAGAATAAGGACTATTTTTAAAATCCAATAGTGTGTATTTTCTTTCTAAACAGCAGTATTCATCATTGCTTTTTTACAGAAAAAAAAAAAGCATGTACCCATGTAAAAGTATTCTGTAACAACCAAACTTGAAAATGCAGAAAATGGATAAAGAATGTTAAAAAAAAAGCCATTAATCAATTTTTTTAAAAGTAACATTCATTCGTATTGAGTGTAACTTCACAGCAATGAAGAATTAATTGATTTGAAACCACGTTCTTTGAAAATTTGAAGTAAGAATAGATTTATCAGAATTCTACCATCAGCAAGTTATGTCAAAACACCATCTTACATATGCTGTGAATGAGTTTTGAAATGTGCTTTTATTTTTTAATGTCAGTATTCAAGCTCACTGTATTAAGAAATCAGTGTTACATTTAATACAGAGGTGGGTTTCAGATTATTTAGATTCTAGTTCTGGCTCTGTCTTGGACTTCACCTCTGAGATAATCACTTATAATTATATTTTCAGAGGTGGCATCTAATTTTGGATAATCCAGGTCTGACTGCCAGACTTTAACATTTGGAACTCAGTTTTCAGAAAATCATTTCATTGACTTCAACTAGTTTGAAAAGAACTCAAAATCTCTGCAAATCCGATTCCTCAAACTCTGAATTTCCACTGGTCATTATTTATATCTTGCCAAAGTGTCCCTAAAATGTTACCAGTGACATAAGTGGAGAATTCAGATTTATTACTACTTTGCATCTGCTGCACATGCCTAAAAACTACAAAACATTTTAGGGCAATGGAGAGCCGTGTCCAGAGCACTCAGAGGATTACCATGAATGAGGTGTCCAAAGTCCAACACACCTCATCTCCACATACCAGTCCTTCAGCTTAGGTCATCACAAATTAAAGTGCTTCAAATAAGAAGCCAGAGCTGAAAAGGCAGATTTTCTTTACCATCAAACTATTTGTGGCCCCTAACTTTCAGTGAAATCAACATAAGCACATGCCCTGCAGGCACCCAGACCTTTGTGACACACATACAGTGATCAAAATTCATTATGATTTGCAGTGTCTGAACTCTATAAATAATACTCTGAACTCTATAAATAACACTGAAGTTGTGTTTTAAAAATTTTGAATGGCAAATGTAACACACACTGTAGATGCTACAGGAAACCAAATTTGGGTTGAATTTAAAAAACAAAGCAACCTTTACCATGTGTTCTTATGTTTAACTGGAAACAAGTCAATAAAACTTACTAAAGTTCATACTCTGTGAATCTATGGTACCAAAGAGGAAAAACAGTTATTCCACCTTGGGGGTCTGGGCTTTCCTGGCATTTTCATCCTCAAAGCCATCTTTTTTTTTTTAAATTTCCCCAGGGCTGGGCTCAAAAATAGCAAACTTGCAGTAAGTTGAAAAGTAATCTTTGTATAATATTGGGTAAGTAGGAGGTCTCTCTTCCAAAAACCTAGTGTGCACTCTCTGCTGCTTGCAGAGCCATGGAGAGAATTATCCACAGTTTCCTAGTAGGAGAAGGTGTGGTGACTTGCTGTGACTTTTGCAAGAAAGTCTTCAGTGACAGAAGATAATAAAAGTATCATGAACAAGCAGAGTGCTGAAGCTTATCAGATAAAGTACTGCAACTATCTTATACTGACTTGAATAGATTTTATGAACTGGCTGATTAAGTGCTGCATGCTTATGAACAAGAAATACTCAGAACAGAAAGGGAAAATAGGTTATCGGGACAGCTGTGCCGCCGTTTTGCTCAGTATAGCCGAGGAAGGAGGGTCTAGGAGGAACAGATGACACCTCTCACGCAGCACAGCAAACAGCGTGTTTCTGAGTCCCACTTCCCCTTCCTGTGGAGCCCTCTCTCTCAGTGTAGGTGTGTAGGATTTGAACGTGTGAACTCTGTGCTGGCTGAGGAAACTGAGGCCAGTTCCTATGTTGATAAGGCCCGTTCCAACATTGTTTTGTCAGAGCAGGGGGAAGACATTCTACCTAAGTATTAGTGCTAACCTTTTCCTTAATCTCTTTTGTTTCTTATTGAGGCATTTTACCTTTGTCTCGGAATAATTTAATTACTTTACCAAAAAAAAAAAAAAAGATTAGAAATATTCACAGAAAGTGTCTATTAGAATTGACTAAACATTGGGTATCATTTGCTGGATTTATGAAACAGTGGATATAGTAAGTTTAAAACATTCAGAAAATCTGAATTGGCAGATAAGCCCTCCAACATTGTACAACTACCTTATTAGCATTAAGAGACTCTGACCTTTTCCAAATCTTGAATATCTAACTTTCCTGGCTATCAAAACCAACCTCAGTCAGGTGCCAGAAGTGGTGTGGTCATGGTAGCCTATGCAGGATAATTTTCCTGCCAAGTCACCTCCAGTGTCTAACTGTATCAGACAAGAGTGCTCAGAAGATTTCTGTGAAGGACAAAAGGGTCAGGATTCTCCTCCCTACAAGCCCCACCCATTCTGAGTCATCTGAGCTGGAAGTACTGGCATAATCGCAAAACATCTTCACACAGATGGCATAATCCAGCAAAGGTTACACTAGGGCTCTTGAGTGAGATATTGAGGTGTTTAATCAAAATATGATGGGGACAGGTTTTTACTCTTGGGGATATATAAATGACATTCCTTCATGAGGTGGTTTTGAGGATGAAGTCACCAGGAAAGCCCAGAGCCCCAAGGTTTGTGGGGCAATGCAAGTGGTTCCCAGGGAGAGTGAGAACAAGAAACAGTTTACCCTCATGGCACCTTGGGTGTGGGAGCAATCTCTGGACATTTGCTATTTTTGTGTCCAGACCTGGAAAAATTTTAAAAAAGGTGGTTTTTAAGGCAAAGTCACCAGGAGAACCCTGAGCCCCAAGGTTTGTGGGGCAATGCAAGTGATTCCCAGAGAACTTGAGAACAAAGAGCATTTTCTCCTGCTGGCACCTTGGGTATGGAACCAATCTCCAGACGCTTGCTATTTTTGAGCCAGGTTGTCGGGGAAAGTGAAAAAAAAGCTGTTTTGAGGATGAAGTTGCCAGGAAAAAAAAATAGTTACTTTTTTTTTCTTTAGAACAAGAAGTAATATCTCAGTTCAACTAAACTTGTAAGATAAGTTTTAATATATATTTCTGTTCAAAGCACTTTTTATTTCCTCTCTTGCGTTGTACATGAGCTTTTAAGAAAACACCAATATTTTTAAGACTATTTAACAACTGACAGCCGGAGTTGGTAGTTAGAACAGCGATGGATTTACTGACTGTACCATGAAGTACATCAGTTCCTCTTTAATAGGCCTGTTTCTGCTACAGAAATTGCTTCCCTTTGATAGATAATCTTACATGCTATGCTAGAAGCAGCAAGCTTATTTATTTTGCAGTGATTGGCAGACTTCAATATCATCATTTCTCAAGTGACTTTATTTACACTGTAATTTCTGACTGCAGTTTCTCAAGCTTATCCTTTTTCATACAGCGTTTTCTTTAACTAACAGTGCTATTCCCTAGTAAGAAAAGGCTCATTTAATAAAAGTTACAGGGGATGTATATTAATGTAATAAAATCAAAACATATCATAAACATATAAAGGGATCTAGTAAATATTTAATCTTAGAGAAGTTAGTGAAGGTAGTGTGCTCTATGATTTGATCTTTTTTTACTTCAGCTCTGTCAATTTATAACATAGTTTGCCTCAAAGCAGAGTAAATTTTGCCATCACTGTACATGAGGAGGGATGGAGCATTCTATCTGACAAATCAATAATAGATGATTTAGACCCAAAAATAAAACAGTTCTCATTCAGAGATTGCAGATATTTTATTAACGAGCAATAGCATGGTACCATCTCCAGTTTATGAAAATTAAATATAGGCAGGTTAAATTATGTGTCCAGAATTACCCAGCAAGTCTAAAAGTGGCATGGTTAATAAGGTGTAGTACCCCGTCTGAGTCCTCCATTTTGAGTTCAACAAGCCAAGTGATTTCAGATATACAGATTACCTAATTTTTTTGAACAAAGAGTATGCTTTTAAGGCAATTGCCTTACGCATCTGGCTTTAATCAGCAATGTAAACCCTTTATTATATAAATACCAGAACGTCATGCCCTGAAAAACAGATTAAAGTACAAATGTTACACATATCCAAATTAGAAAGCAATTCATACCCAGGTAAAGCTGCTACTGCTCCAGAGAACCCAGGATGTCCTTCATTCCATAATAGCTGCATGGCACTGGATTAGTCCATGTTTATTTGCATAGCCTCTTCATCCTAGTAGATAATGCCCTGTCTTCTCCTCATTCTCAATATCAGAATGTGATTAAAGTTAAAAAAAAAAAAAAAAAAAGGCAAAATATTATGGCCTGTATTCTGGTATTTTTAAAATATCTGATTTTTCTCACTAATCTGTAAAATTCAAAGCAAAATACAACATTACAGCCACCATTATTTATACATAACTCATATAAATATAACTACACAAACCCCCTTAGTTTACTGAATTTCTGCTATGTCTAATTGTAACTAGTCATTGTTTGTAGTAGATTGGCATAGCTCACAGCACAAAAGGAAATGGCAGGGGTGGGAGCTGTTTCAGACTTCTCAAGTCTTGTTGAAGTCACTAGAGTTTTGGGCAACACAAGAAAAAACATATTGGGCTGTTGGGGTAAGCCAGGAATTCATACCTATTCTTTCCTTTATTCAAAGTCCACCAGACAAATGCAAAATGGTTGCCGAGAAGACATGGGCAAAAGCTCTTTGGGAGAGTAAAAGCTCTTCTGGGATGCTGAGCTATGAAATAATAACGTATTAATCATAGAATGGTTCGGGATGGAAGTGACTTTAAACATCATCAAGTTCCAAGCCCCCTGACATGGGCAGGGACACCAGACCAGGTTGCTCAAAGCCCTGTTTGGCCTGACTTTGAACACCTCCAGGGATGGGGCAGTGACAATTTCTCTGGGCAACCTGGGCCACGGTCTGACCACCCTCACAGCAGAGAATTTCTTCCTGAGATCTCATCTAAAATTCCTCTTTCAGTGTAAAACCATTCTGCCTCATCCTATGGCTCTCTCCCTGATCAAGAGCCCCTCTGCATCTTTTCTATAGGCTCCCTTTAGGTACTGGAAGGGGCTTTTACATCTTCCCAGAACCTTCTGGAGAGAGAGCCTTCTTCCCTTGGAGAACCAGGCTGAAATGATAAATTTATCAGCTTTATCAGCTGCCTCATTTTGCTCTGTGCAAGGAGAGCCGGCAGACAGACAGTGCAGGCTGCTGAGGATCGGGAAAGTGTGAGAGAAGCAGGCAGGCTGCCTCTCAGCCCGGAGAAAGGCGGGCAGGTCGGCATTCCCTCAGCCTGGAGGAACCCACGCAGCCCCCGGGCCTGCGGCCTGCTCTCCTCATGAGGCGAGGCACGGTGCTCCCACTCGGCTCCGTGCCGCGGCAGCTCCGGGAACCTCATGCTGCGCTCCTGCGGCGGCAGAGGCATCAGCACCGTCTGGGCTTCGGCGAAACGTGAAAAATGAAAAACAAGAAACCCGGCTGTCGGGCCCGTTTTTCGGGCCGCTTTCCTGCCAGGGTCAGGCCGCGGGGCCGCCGCCATGGCAACGGG
>VZRU01012155.1:28337-57905 GCA_013398155.1 Pedionomus torquatus
GGTCCGGTGGAGGTTGAGGCGGCGGCCGAATTTGTGTCGGTGTTGGGGTCGGCGGCGGGATGGACACGCTGGGCAGGAAGGGGGTGGGGTGCGACAACGGCACCGGGGTGAGTCGCTCCGGCACCGGGAACCGCGCTGCCAACGGGGAAGGGGAAGCAGGGCCACTACCCCTCACTCCCCCCCCCAACAAGGCCCGGCTTCCTGCCGGCACGCCCGCGGGCCGCGCCCGGCCTGCCGCTACCGGCCTCGGCCGCCTTTCCCTCACCGCCCGTTTACCGCCTCCCGAGGGGCCTTGCCATGCTCTGCTAGCCAGGCCTGCGGAATGAATGGAGCCGGGGGAGCTCCGGGCAGAGAAAGCCCGATCCCGGCAGGTTTTACCGGTTCTTCCCTTATTTCTGAGCGAAATCTGCTGTTGGGGGCCTTCGGTGGTGTGTCCCACCCCTTCTCTTCCCCGGCATTTTGACGTTTTCCCATGAATAGGTTATTTCTCTACGTAACCTGAGCAAGTCTCTGTAGCAACGAGTACTTAACCAAAAATACCATTTTTTAAAAAATTCCGAATGAGTCCATTGTGTGCTGAGCCATCAAGGGTGGGTCTCTGTACGCAGGGTTATTACTTTTAGGATTGTTATGATTATTATTTATTCTGCAACTGCTGGTCAAAATGGAGCATCATCCATTCATTAATACGTTTCTGATCTGCAGCATATTCGAAATTTGTATTGTTTTTTAAATGAAGAGAGCCCCAAAGGCTTTCTCCCCATCTTTTCCCATTTTCTCACTCCTTGAGCGTACAGGCACCCACTAGACGTTCACCCTTTTGTCAGTGGTGCGCAGGCTTCGAGGCACCTTGACAGGAAGTTAGAAAGATACCATTTTAAAGAAAGGAAAATAAAATAATAAAGAGATGCTATAGGTTGGTACTTTGTTCAGAAATCTAGCATTTCCCCAGGGAAAAAAAATGTGGAGAGTTAGCATAGCTAGCAACATATAAGGACCTCTTGAATGGCAGAAAAAAAAAGGAAGTGAATATTTTTTTTATAAACACTTGCAATAAAAAGGATAATTTTTTTTAAAGCAAGAGGGAATAGTTGAGACAAAGGCTGTCGTTGCTAGAGATTCAGCATCCTGAATTAGAGGGTTTTCAACTTGGCATGTGGAATTACTAGAACTGTTCATGAAGAATATTTTATTTGACATTTCTAATGTCTTTTCCTTTTTCCTCCTATAGCAAAAAAGTTCATTAGTAGAACTAGCGTCTGAAACCTTTGGGCACTTTTTAACACTGTTGTTTAGGAAAAGAAAATAAGCATTTACCATTTTCTTCTTACAAAGGCACATGGAAACTTTTTTGTTGGGTTTTTGTTTTTTTCATTTTTTAGTGCTTTTTTTTGTCAGGTCCGTATTCTGAAGAAATTTTAGAGCTTCATCTTTTAGTGTGGCCTTTTACATAGTAATTGTTGACTGGGTTGTAAAATGTTTAATGTATCAGTAGTGACAGCATGTTGTGTTGTGGCTGAGCTTGGTAAGGTGTGAGGCATGGGGTAAAAACCATTATTTTTACCCAATTTCCCAAGGTGGGTTGCAACACAACTTTTGTGCAGTATAACATATCTGTGTATGCTTTTAATCAAGAGACCTCTTGGAATGATTTATTTTTTTTTCCCCCTCTGGGAGTTGTACCAGCGGGCTATAAATAACTATAACAGTGGAAGGTGCCTTTATAGTGCCACTGCAGTGCTGAGAGGAGGAGCCTGTGTCACTTCTACTTTGGGTTATGTTCAGTCTCCAAGCAGAACACCATGCATGTGGAAGTGCCCTGGCCACAGAGTTCATTGTGTGGGAGAGCCAAAGTAACAAGGAATCATAGTTAAAATCAGTAGACTTGAAATATTTAGGTTGAATTGGGATATTAGCACTTGAAGAAAATGACACTAAGTAAAGCTTCTGAGCCTCAACTGTGTGTTGAGATTATTGAATGGTCAAACCAGTATTTTTACAATATTTTTCTGTATGACAAATAACAGCTGCTTTATGTCAGAATGATTTCTGATACACTGTGATATGTCGTACTTTAAACCTTGATTGAAAAGAAATGTCTTGCCAGGTGCATGAAATACTACACAAAAATGGATAATATCTTTAGAAAAATCAGGGTGCAATTTTAACATTAGTCTTGTCTTTGAAATTTACAGTCCTTGTTATGCTGCAATAGGACTTCTAATGTGTGTGGCTACAAGCAGTCTGTGAGGAAGAAGTGACTAGAAGGAAGTTCTTTCAACATGAAGTGTAGCAGAGAGGCAGGCAATGGCATCTTAAAGGTCTAAAGCATTAGAGATGGATGTTCTTATTGGTGTAGGACAAAGGGTAAGTTACTTAGCCTGGAAAATTACTGTAATTATGTTTAGGGCTTTTGCTCGAGAATTGCATCAACGGAAAGAATCAGGCACAGAGACCTGGTAAGAAGTATTCTTTTTAAGACTTATCACGTGACCTCTTTGTGAGCTTCCTCATTCTTTTCGTTTGAAAGAATACTTAAACATACAAGGTCTTACTGTTTGATGACTCAGTAGGAAGTGAAAGAGTCAGTATAAACCACAGTGAAATGGAGAAGAAACTATATATGGTAAAAATTCTTACATGCGTGGTCTTACACACAGGCAAGCTAAGTAGCTCTTCTTAAAACATTCTGAACATATATCAAGTGCTTGCATTAATGAATGATGATGAACTCTTGGCTTCCTTACAAAGATGTGTAAATTCATTGAGTGTTGGTGTTACTGTTCGAGACATGGTGTGTACTAAACGAAGTACTGAAATTACGTCATAATTGGTCCAAGCAGTGTGCACCATAAAGGTATGGAAGAGAAACAAATCTGCTATACTTAAATTTTATTAGAAGGTTTCAAGTTGAAAGTGGAAAGAACAGTGAGTATTTAATGTCTGGTACAGGAAAAGAGAAGCTGATTGGATTCCAAGCTACTGCAGTTCTAACATTTAACTGAAGATCTCAGAGAATCTTCTGTGAGGAAAGGAGAAATATCTTATGTTTCTTGTCCCTTCAAAAACCAAAAAATGTTCAAGAACTATTCTACAGATACGTTTCTGTTTCTTAGGTGCCTTTATCTGTTGGTAGTTTTACCAAATAGGGTTATTCAGCCGTAATACCCAGTGTTACATCATTATGAACCTACTGAAGCAGCTGAATATTTGGTGATGTCAGGGAGAATACTTCAGTAGGGCTGCTTTAATTGCTGGGAAAGGTGATGTAACAAGGCTGACTTGTTCTCATCTTCACTGAATTTTCATATAGCCTGGGGCGGTAAATTTCAAATTTGAAGAGGAAGAGAGAGAGTTAAAATGTTGCCCCATCTACCTCCTGTTGAGTTTACCAAACTTTGTTAAAATGTCATTTTTAAGGTGCTCTGTTTCGGCCTGAAAGAGGTAGGGAAAAGACTGTGAATGTCCAAGATGAATCTTGCTTCTTGCAGTTCAAATAGATTAAATCTGGTTTTGATTTCATTTTAGACTGGTTGGAGAAATAACAGTCTGCTTTTAAAATCTAGGATTTATTTATTACCAACATTGTTAATTGCCTGGGAAGGTCAGTGAAGGCTTTAACATGGAAAAGGGCTGGAAGTTACTGTTGCAGTTCAAATAGGAAGAACTTGGAAGAGTATTTTTGTAGGTTGGTATTTTCTAGGTCAGCATAGTTTGTGTTTGTTTTTGAGAGCCATTTTTAAGGTTGGCCAAGAGGCACTTACTGACTTTTGTACAGTAGCTGTTGTGTGGGTAGCGGAGCTTCCTGAGGGGTGCTGCAGTAGCTTGGGTTGTAAAGATTCATTTAGATGTTACTGGTCCTGTCGCTTCTGTTGACCAACACAGTTCGTGATGACCAATAGGGAAGTTGCTTCATGCTGGGGGAAAGAAAAGGAAGAAAAGTTATAAGCAACAATAAGAGCGTAAAGATGCTTGGGTTCCCTAGAGGTGCTTATGTTTGTACTAGGAACAATTTATGAAATCCTAAGCTGGAGGATGGGATTGGCTGGGCTGGCTTATAGAACTTCCTTCTAGCCTGCCCAGGTCCTGCACAATGAAATTTATAACAGGCATACCCCAATATTATAGTGGTTTGCCCTGAATGCAGTAATTTGCTGAGTGTGAAAGGGAGCTTATTTTAAAAAAAAAAAAAACAAAACCAAAACAGTTGAACACTATTGTTTGAACTCAGCTTAGTCCTTCAAAGTGGCTCATACATTTCCTCTGGTAGAAAACTTATGGTACAGTCTTCTGGTGCATTCAGGTGGTGTAATCAAAAAAAATGGTTGTGGCTAAAAATTTTTACACTCATTACTTTGATTTCTCATAGCAGCACTGCATTCTTGAATACACGAATAAGATTTAAGATCTGTGTAACTTGTAGATAGTTCTGGCCTTAAGATAAGCAAAGGAGTTGATAAGTACTTGCCTTCTCTGAGAACCCTGGATTGAGTAAAATGAGTTGTATACACAGTGTCATTCCTCAGGTATTCCAAGTAGCTCTGCCTTTGGAGACAGCAAACACTGAATGGAGTGAAAGAAATTAAATCACTAAAAATGGAAAAAACCCAAACAAACAAAAAAAAACCCTTGCCCCCTGTATTAGCTCAACTTTAATTAAAATATTTCTTGGCTATTTCCATAACTGGCTTTATAGATTTCTTTCCAAAACAGATGCCCTTTTTACTGCAGTAAGGCAAAGAATTTAGAGCAACAGAAGGTGACTTTTCATGTTCCTGTTAGTCTAATGACAGAACTCCCCTCAGCTGCAAGTAGCTGTACTCTTTGCTGTTATAATTGTTTCACTGGCAGTCTTCAGACCTCACTTCAAAAACACCTCAGTGAACGTTTTGGAAATTCTAGCAGATGGCTTTTAAGGCAACCTGAAATGGAGAATTAAGCTTTGGAACAGGGTCCCAAAGAGGCTGTGAATTGTCTGCACTTGGAGGCTTCCATCACCCAACTGGTGAAAGCCCTAAGAAACCTGAATTCAGTGTTGACTACTTTGAGCCCGATGTTGGCTGAGAGAGCTTCTGAGGTTCCCTCCAACCGGAATGATCCCATGGGGCTGTGTTGCTGCTGTTGCACACCAAGACGGTTGAGTAATTTTGCAGATGAAAATGGGTAATTTTTAGTTTAGGATTGCAGGATGTTGTTCTGGCATGTACTCTTAAGTATGCATCTAAAAAAACAAAAAAAAGAGGCCTGCTCTGAGCTGCAGACATTATATCAGGTTGTGATATATGAACATCGAGGAGGGTGGCCGAAGAACATAATTTGCTGATTCCCATGAGCTAAAACTGAATTTTAAATGTGCCAGCAAGAAGTTAATTGCTTTACAACTCCGCTTCCCCTAGTGACTTTTGTTTGTTTGTTTGTTTGTTTGTTTTTTTTACACTCAGTTAATTCTCGCTGTTTTCTTAGTATATATACTGTCTTGGGACTCACTGATACAACGCTTCCTTTCACGTGTATTTCGGTAACAAACACTCCTTCAGAGTATCCTGTTTGGTGTGAACCTACCATCATCTGAGGTTTTGGTTGTGCTGTTGGTTTTAGAAGTGCAAATAGAAGATACTGCAAACTTCTATCTTTCTCCTTTAAAAGAAACCCTAAAAATTATGAAATTGAGAAATCTTTTTGAATTGCGCAGACTATCTGCTTGTTCACTGTTAAATGCTTTTTATGCCAGCACAACACCTGAATTTACAAAGTTTTTTGTTTTTTCTGATGTGCAGTTTGTTATGCTACTATGTGCTCTAATTGCAGAGGCAATTCAGTTTGGTTGCATTCCATACTCAATCAGGTGGCCCATTTCCAAATGATGAGTTTCAGATTTATAGAGTGGCAGGAATCCAAATTCAAACACTGGACTCTCTTTATGCCTGTCAATGTAATTATTTTAATGCTGTTACTCAGAAGTCTGACAGTGGTTCAGAAAAATTTCAGGAAGATACTTTAATTCAGTTTTACAAATGTACGCATCATCTGAAATGTGTAAAATTGACATGAAAGTAGAACTCCACTTGGTTTCCAGTGGGACACGTGCTCTTAAATTTGTGATGTTAATTTTTTACCCCAAACTACGTTTCTATTGGTAATAAGAAGTAATGCATATTCTAATAAAAATTATTTATTTCTTTTCAGTTTGTAAAATGTGGCTATGCAGGCTCAAATTTTCCAGAGCACATTTTTCCAGCTTTGGTTGGAAGACCCATCATAAGATCAACTGCTAAAGTGGGAAACATTGAAATCAAGGTAAATTTTTTCATTATTATTCCTTTCTGACAGATAAAAATATTTAGGGCAGCTTTTGACTTGCATAACTTTTGGAAATGCTTTTTCCTTAATTCCCCTTTATGCTGTTTCAGTATCTCTTGATTCATTTCTGTATTGCATTTTAGCCTGTCACAAACCACAAAGTTATTAAGAGGGTAATGTGAAGCACTGGAGGCCTTCAGATAGGACAACTGAGGAGGCAGCAGGTAGGGCTTAAGTGGTTCTGGGCAAAAAGGGGCTTCAAATGCCAATACATAAATGATACCATATTTAGATGGCAGAAATCAGATGAAGGTGGTTTATGTCACAAAACTGTACCCTGGGATTCTGAGACAATGCTGAAGAACTACTAGATCTTCCAGGTCTTTCTATCCTGTTTGCTTTCTACTCACGGTTGATCATCTGTGATCTTGTGTGAGATGTTTAACCTTGGTTGTGTTTGCATGTTGTTGTTTCTATTGGTTTTGTTTTCTTTTCTTTTTGCTGTTGATAGACAGGCACTCCACAGCAGTTGGGTATGGAGAGTCTGTATTCAGGCTACTTCCTCTTGGGTCATTGTTCTAAGCTTAGAAGGGGGGAAGGGGGTGATGACACCACTGTTTGAGCATCTTTTTCTGAAGTTCTGGGTAACTATAGTTTCTCACTTTTATTTTGTAATTATAGTGTAACGCTTCAAATATTAGTAGTTTCTTCTGCAGTACAGGATTCAGTCAATGTCTTGGCCCCGCTGTGATCCCATTCTACCTTCTTGCTTCAAGCCAGACATTCTCAACTTAGGCCTGTCATATTGCTTGTGCTGTCAGATGGTCAGCCACTTTAGTGAGCCCGCCCAGCTGAAAAAGAGTAATTTCTTTGTCAGGTAAAGTTTTTGACTGCCTTATTAGACACCTGTGAACTCCCGTTGGAGAGTAAGGCAGAAGGAGGAACTTGAGGGAGAAGCAGGAGGCGACACAGAACTATGGAAGCCCTCACTTTGGCCAGCAGAGGTTAAGAAGAGCCACACGTGTGCAGGCTTTCAGTTTTGCTTTCTTTGTTGCTTCTGGGTAGCAGCTTAGTAAAAAGGGGAAAAAAAATCATGAGCTTGGTCTTGTTCCTTGTTTTCAGAACCCTGTGGGTGACAAGAACTTCAATTATCTGATTTCTGGCGCTGCCTACTACTGTAAAAAGTAGTATCAGCAGAAGGCCATACTAGGAAGTCAAGAGGATGAAAGACATCCGATCTGTCCAAAATGCTCTTTGTTTCTGGTTTGTTTGGTGTTTGTTTGTTTTAATATTGCAATACCACTTACCTTGTGTCATCTGGGACAATTTGGTTGAAAGGATGGAGATCTTTCCTTTTCACAGTAGACAGGAGTTTTTGGAAAAAGCAGGAAAACAACTTTTTTCTTGCAAGACTCAGGGAGAGGTTTTTCTTCAGATACCTACTTCGTGTAACAATTTCGTCAGGGAGATCCTGGTGGAGTTTTATGAAAGTTATGCAGTGATTTACAAGTCTTAAGTTAAAAAGAAAGCAAAAGCAACCCAGCAACTCTTGCATGAAATCTCAATGTTGAAATCATGTTTTCTCTCCAGCTGATCTGATACAGCCTGTCTTGTCTGGTAGCCTCTGATTGTCTGATATCTCAGGTTAATATCATTTCAGATTGACAGTGGTGAATTGGAAGGATAGGAGGTGGAAGTGAGTAGTTGCCTTGAGATCAGTGTGGAAGAACTAGTAAACTATAATTTTGCCTGCATTGCCCATCTTTTTTTTGAGCATGGTGTATTTTAGAAAGGATAAACTGCATTTAGATTCTTCCTAGAAGTTTTATAACACCTGCCTATAATAGCTTGTCACTCTTTCTCATGAAAACTCTTTCAAGAGAAGAAATTCCTGCCAGAGATACTTTGGGTATCCCAGTAGGGTAATACAGTAGGAAGACTTGTTAAGTGTGAGTGCTATTTTTCTTGCAGATTTCTTGAAAAATTGTATTTTAACAGCTGAGTTCTGTGCCAAAATTTAATTCTAGCCATTCGCTGCAATTTCTTACAGGAGAAGTTTAACACTGAGCGAAGGTAGCTGACAAGAAGATTATGAGTTTAACTTCTCAAAACTATTCAAAAAAGCTGTAACTTCTGTGAAATTCAGAAACTCTGTGAAAAGAGTCTGGAAGCTGTTGAAAACTGGTTGTCGTGCATCTATCGAATTACCAATTTCAAGTTGCTTTGTTCGTGTTCTCCTGAATTCTCATTTTAGCCAGCAGCAGGGATATAGCTTTTTCTCCTACTCAAGAGTCCCCAGTTCAGGTCATAAAAACAAAAATTCAGTTATTATAGGGATTATTTTGTTTAAAAATGCAATCTTAGAACTGTAAAATAGGAAGTGTAGGCACTGTTCTTAGCTTTTACTAAATTACTGAGCTTTGAAGCGGGTTTGGGGAAGCAGCTTGCCGCCTTAGGAGCAGGATTGATGAGTAGTTAAACCAATTAGGATTTTTAGGGCAGATGGGACCCAGTGACCTGTTGAGTGGTATTCTGTGCCCTACAGTTCTGCACGGGTTCTGCCCAAGACAGCCTGGAGAAGGTTGTTCTCTGGATTGGAAGGGAGGGAAAGGGCCATGTTCTGATCAGTGTCTTGGGTACTGCCTGGGCAAAGGCAGCTGCCAGAAGCTCTACATGCTTCTTGTCTGACACAATTTGCAGAATAAGTAGGTTTGTCTTAATGGCACTGGTAGTTATCTGGTGGTTTTTGAGAGTTTAGGTGACTCAAAGTAAATTTAATCAAAGGGGGGGGAAATAGCAGTAATCATGAAAATGGCTTTAGTATACTCTTGGACAATATTTGTACACAAGTTTCAAATTTCTCATAGTGCTTCTTGGCTGGTTTAATTATTGTATCTTTCTACCTCTGTTGCTTGCTATAGGTAAAGGGTTTTGAGACACTGCTTTTACTACTGCACTTCATGATTGCTTATTTCCGTTCTGAGAGTAGATGCCATAATTTAAGTAAATCTCTCTTCTTTGGGCCTTTTTGTGTATTTGTTTCATGATATATGAACAGATTAGCTTGCTTATAGGTGAATGTTTTTATGTTACAGTTTTCAGTTCTCAGGTACTTAAAACAGAATTCTTAGAGCAAAATTTAAATTTAGCATTTGTCAGAGTTAGTTGTGGTCAAATGCCTTGTGCAGAATCTTATCTAGTTCAGGTAAAGCACCTTGGTCAGATAAATATTCTGTAACACAAGTTTTAATGCACAGAATCCTATTTATGAGCAACAGGCAGATATACTGATTGAGCTTGCAACATAAGATGCTTAAACATGATATACCATTCACATGTAGCAATAGCTTTCTTTAAAGTGGCATTTTAATCTGAGATGCTGAGAAAGTTTACTCAGGGGAAAACTAACAAACTCAGATCATTTCCTGCTCTACGTGGTCTCTTTTCAGCCTGTTTCTACTGTGTACTTAAAATAATTTGAGACTTTCATTTAGGCCTTTTCTGACTTTCTTGCTTCTACCTTCTTTCTTCACCTTTCTTGACCTGTTGAAGTAGAATAACAAAAAGATGGTAAGTGAGGTGCCCCTGTGCTGTTTGTTTTCCATTTTTGCTTGATGGGACCTAGTAGCTGTTATGTTATTTTTGATGCTATTCATTGTTTTGTCTTGTTCTACATCTTACATTTGAATACATACTTAATTTGAACGTTGTTCATTGCTTTGGTTTACTAGCAACTAATTCATGAGAATATTTTATGTATCGCTTCTAAATGCTACATAACCTGTAGGTTTGCAAGATATAAGAATAACTCGTAAAGATCAACGTGAGCCCAGCGTTTTTATCTGTAGAAATTTCTCAATTTAACATTACGAACCAAGAACTTGAAAAACTTTTAGCTTTCAATGAGAGAAGTATTACTGAGTACCAAAGTGATGGAAACATTGAATGTTACGATACGGGTTTCTCTCTGCAAGTTTGATTGTGCTGTCCTTCTTCCTCTTCACCTGGCAAGTGCGTATATTAGTGTGCTCTTGAGAGCAGTTGTTCTGCCCTTTAACTTGGTTTTAAAAGGATGTGAAAGTTTTATGCAACTTCCATTGCACATCCAAATAGCGGCTTTTCCTGGGCTATGTCCTGTTGGGCAGCACAGATCTTCAAAGAACAATCCACAAAAAAAGGCTTCTGATAACTGATGGAGTTTCTGTTGTCTTAAATTCTCAGGAGTAATGTGGCTGCAGGATGGAATATTCATAGAATCACTTCACTAGAGTACATTTGATCTAAAATGTTAAAGTCTTGCCTTTTGTCTTCTATACAGTAGAGACCTGAGGTGTTGTCTGCTGTGGAAGGGAGAACAAGTACATCACTTTGTCAGGGAAAGGGGTTGGAAGAGGAATGGTTCGATTTGAAATTATTTCCTTTTAACTTCCTTTTTTATTGTCAACAGTAACTGTTCAGGTTACTTCTAAAAAAGGAAACTTTCAATGCTGGATTTTTTGTTGTGCATCTTTTCTCCCTAGCACTGAATTAGTAAGGTGAGTAACCCTCACGTCCAAGCTTTCTGTGCCACAGTAACTGCAAACGGCGTGGCATACTTTTGTATGAAGGAGCTGGATATTTTTTGTAATGAAACAAATATACTAGTATGGAAACAGTGCTATTGGTACCTAGGAATATGCTCTTTGTGGGCTAAATATGAGCACGTCAATTAAGGTTTCTTTAGAAAAATACGAGATATAACAGCGAGCAAAGATAAGATGTTACTGTGCATACTTTCTCTGGGAAATACATGGGAAAGGAGAACATGTGATGCTACAAATTTGAATATGCAATGTTTGCATAACTTTAAGAAACAGATTGCTTAATCAGTGTGAAATGACTATACAGACTATGCATTAGTTTGTTATATTTGTGCAAGAATGCATTACTGGGGGTTTTGGCTTGGGACTTTTGGCATGGAACAGACGAGAGTGTATTTTATATTTAGGTATGTCTCTTTGCACCCTATTGACATAGGCAATATGTAAACCATTGTTTCTTTTAATGTCTAGTGTGGAACTTCTAATCTCTTACTTGCTTTTGCTACTGTTCAGTACGCTTATTCACCACTCATTATTCCTTTTTTGGTATTGTGCACAGAAATTTGCAACATGCATGGAAAAATATTCTGCCAGTCTCACCTACAACCCTTATGTGCTATTTTGCATCTTGGCCTTTTGAAATTAGTATTTGATTAAAAGACTTTTGGAGGTGTCAGTGGAGAAACATCTGCACTTATAAAGGTCTTTATGGTATCTGGCTGTAGCAGGTTTATTGGTTTGTTTAACTGAAGAGTCAAATTAACAAAGTTTATTTTGGAAGAGGTTTGGGAATGGGTAACAACCAAATTTAAGTCCTGCATGAAATATATTCTACTTTTCTCATAAGTACCTGAAAATGATTCTAAAATGTGGGCTTTGTTTAAGAACGCAGTTGGACACAGGCTGGAGCAAGCAGTTCACTGTCATTCTTGAGGATTCTGGTGTTTGGAAAATGTGGCAAGCACTGACATGTTTCTGTATTAAAATTTTGCAGGATCTCATGGTTGGTGATGAAGCAAGTGAACTACGCTCAATGCTAGAAGTTAATTATCCAATGGAGAATGGCATAGTTCGGAACTGGGATGATATGAAGCACCTCTGGGATTACACATTTGGACCAGAAAAACTTAACATTGACACAAAGAATTGTAAAATACTGCTCACAGAACCTCCCATGAATCCAACTAAAAATAGGGAGAAGATTGTGGAGGTATGTTTGTCTAGTAGAAACTGATATATTATGAATTTTAACTTATTGGAGTGCCTGGTAACTGTCTGAGGCAAAGCAGTTCTCCCGTTTTCCAACCGAAACTCATTCTCAGACGTAGTCACAACGGCGACTCAAACAAGCTGAGACTTTATTCAAAAGCTATAAGCAGGCTTCTTGTCTCAAGCCCCATCACCAGTAAGACACAGAATTGGCATACTTCATGGCTCCAAGATATATTGATGACTAGCTGTTGAATGAGGGTTAATTACTTTAAATGACCTGGTCTTCTGTAAACCAGTAAAGCTTCAGAGGAGATTGAGGCTTGAGCAAGATGATGCTTACCAGATGGAGCAGTGTTGTTGGAGGGAGCTGAGACAGAGGTGTGATGACAACCAATTCTCTAATCTTTGATTAATGCTAGGGATTATCAATTAAAGCCTTCTAAGAAGGAAAGCCTGGTTCTTGGATCCTCAGTCTTACAGGGCTGCCTTTGGCAACCTAAGCTCCATCTGAACTTTGCAACAATGTTGTTAGCTATTGTTTAGCTCTAGTACCATGTGACAACAACTTGATTTTTGAAGAGGGGTTATGTTTGACAAGAATAGTTTCCTGTTTTCTTGTGTTTGTTTTGTCCTCAAGCATCATAGATATTTTCAGTTAATGTAACTGTTCAGTGTAACCAAAATGTAATTAAAACAATGTGTTGTTAGAGAGAGAGCAGGAAAACCAGGTTCTAATTCTGAAGCCTTATCCATGTATCAGAACTTTGAATATGAAAGCTTTGTATATATGTATTTTTCTCAAATCTGTTGCTTAGCCTAATAAGAACTTATGTTCATCATTACCTGCTGATCTTTCCTTTCGATTCTTTTGTTGTCACAGCCACAGTAGTGCTTTCTGCAGTGTAGCAGTGAATGTATTTGCACTAATCTTTTCTTTCAGTGACTTGGGAGCAAGTGAAGTATAGCAAAGTTGGGAAAACTTTTGTGAAAAAAAATCAAACTGTACAATTTAAATTCAACAATTCTTAGCAATTGTGGACATTAGGGACCTATTACCAAAGTGTTGTGTAATGCACCATTAGTAATGGCATCTATCATGTATCAGTGAGCTGCAGTGTGATAGACACAGCAGATTATTCTGGGTGGCTTCCATGTAGTAGGAATGGTTGAATTTCCTGTTCAGGATTCTTTGCTTTTCAGCTGTCTACAATAGCATTCTTGTTTCTGTCTTCCTGCTAAACACAAAAGACTGGGTTTCAGTTATTCTGGGACTGAGTAATTTTATACCGTGAATTGAGAAGTCTTGCATGGCTTCTGAAGTCTGATAAAATATTTCTTTTTTCTTCATGTGGTTTTTCAAAACAACTCCAGAGATTGTGGATATCAAATCATAATCCAGAGGATTAGGGAGATCTAGAATCTTTTTTCCTAAATTCAAATTTGAGTTAGAGAAGCTCATTGTTTCTCTTAACTTCTTTAATGGATCATAGTGTTATGAATTCTACCAATACTTAGTTTTTAGCTGCAACGTGTTTATACTCTTTCCATTTTTTGTCATGGGACCCTTCCTTTCAGGGAGACTAGCCCACTATGAAGCAGAGGGCTAAACTAAGAGTTTCCCTAAAGTCTACAGTAAATATAATATTTTTTTTGCATTTTGTGATACAGTGCAGCAGCATTTGAAAAGAAAAGCTTAGTCATGTGGACCATATCAAGATGATAGATAATTATATATATACACTGTACTTCTTTCTACTTGGAGTAATTCTCTCTCCTCACCCCTTCACTCCATCCAACTCGGCTCCATTGGAACAACAGCAAGTGTTCACACAGCAGCTATATTGTAAAATATATATATATCTAAAAAGTGCTGTTTCTTTCCTAGCATGTGCAAGACACTGGTTGCTCCTCAGTTTGAGTGTTTGCTGTTTGTTTGTCTCTAGCTACCTGCTGCATTCTCATTCTGTAATACCCCTGGGAGCATCTGGACTGTGATGATGTATCATGTAGCTGTGAAGATAGTCTGGCACAGTCAGTTCTCTTAATCCCAATCCAGTACTCTTTATCTTCCCTGCCCTACCTCCCCTACTCCCCACCCCCAGTTTTTAGTTATTCCCCTGTACACCCGATTGAAATGTCACTTTGTAGGTAATCCAAAAGCTCCTGTCAC
This sequence comes from Pedionomus torquatus, assembly GCA_013398155.1. NCBI lineage: Eukaryota > Metazoa > Chordata > Aves > Charadriiformes > Pedionomidae > Pedionomus > Pedionomus torquatus. The sequence continues at coordinate 42,600 of VZRU01012155.1, forward strand.
AAGAACAATCTTTTCAGGAGCACATCCTGCTCAGTGTTTGCATCTTAAAATTTGTTAATGTGTAGGTCCTGTGTCAAGACATTTCTCACTTCAAATAGAACAGACCTAGATGTCTTGAAAGAAAGAGTAACAACCCCCCAAAAGCCTACAAATAGGTTATAAAAGGGTTTTGCTGTGGCTTCTAGGGTTTAGTACAATATGTGATAGCAGTAACTAATGCCACTTGAATATTCATTTTGTTGTATGAGGAGGGTAACTTAGGTTTTCTTAAATTAGTGTTTCATTTTGTAAGTACTCAGGTTGTTTGAAAGACTCATCCATTGGAATAGTGCTGGTTTTAGGCAATGACTACTCAAATGGGGTATCTTTTTAAGTTGCTGCCTTTTCAACTGTTCCTTTTCTGGCAGACACTTCTGCTTCTTGTTTTCTGATTCCAGGTTTTCTGATGTCGGCCAGCTGTTTAAAGTAACACTGTTATAACAGAGGAGGGTCTCTAAATAGTTCAGAACTCTAAAATTGTCAGGCGTCAGCTTTTTTTTCTTTAAACATATTTAGATACCTTTTAACTTGAGCTGTGGGAGTACTTAGGATTAGAAGCCAATTAAATCCTAGAAGTTGTAGAAGTGCTCAGGAGGCTGCAGAATAGCAAAAGCAAAACTTGGGTATGTTCTGGGATAATAATGGAGTTCATCTGTTTTTCCTGGTAAAGCGTTTTGAGGGGAAAACTGCTGTACAGTATGATTTGTTTACTTGGCCTTTTTTTTGTGTTTATAAACTGAACATCCTTTAATCTTGGAGACTGTTTCTTCACTGAAAATAGTTTAGTGGTTAGGGGAACCTAATCTACAAGACAGGAAGTTATTTTCTGTGTTTCAATAAGAGTCCTGCAAATCTGTGGGTCTCTGTATATAGTGGCAGAATTAGGGCTACCTGGGCTATTTCAATTGAAGGAGATCTGTGCATGAACTCTACAAGTTTGTCGTTGGTTATGCTGTAGAGAAGGGAAGAAGGTGGCCCAGAGGCAGAGAATGACTTGTGACACCAGCCTGATTCTAGACCCACATGTGTATAAGTCTGTTCAGTCTTTACTTGTCACAGTCTGTGGTTGTACGAAACCTGTAGGGGTTGATACGAAGAATAAAAATAAGCCCCACCCTGAGCTTCATGAGATTTAGAGCATACACCTTTAACAAACACTTCATTCCCAAGTCACGCTTCAGTAATGAAGTACTTGGCTGGTCTACAAGTAACTGCCTCCCACTCATTAAGCACTTTGGAAAATGGCTTAGTAAAGCTGCAGAAATTGTTGTGTGGGTTTCTTAGAAGTATTTGCTATCATTGCTAAATGGATGTGGAATGTTTCATACGGCTCATCTTTGGTGAACAGGTAAGGTACGGAACTGAATGTGTTACTTACTGCCATCAAGCAAGTAGGTTTCTAGTGTTTGTGTAGAATCTGTGTGATGAAATTTCTTGGAAAGTATTTTTGATTAGCAAAAAGACAGTATTCTAGAAATACAGTTTTCAAACATCTCTGAAGTTTCTTTTAAGTATTTGGCCTGTTTTGGATGTTAATTTTTGCCTTCCTATTACAGGTTATGTTTGAGACGTACCAGTTCTCTGGGGTGTATGTAGCCATTCAGGCTGTTCTCACTTTGTATGCTCAAGGTAGGCAAAGATAACATACCATCTGTTTAGTTTATAAAAGTGTTGCTGAGCCAAAATCCTAATATGGTATTAATGGCTCTTAATATGACGCTGTTGTGAGTTTAGCTCTGACTTAGGGGCTTGCTTTTTGTTTTGAGGAACTACTGATACGTACCACTGTCAGTGTTACTTTCATGAACCAACTGTGGAGACACTTGGAAATGCAACAACCTGGTTTATTAAAACTGTTATTTTTTTCAGGGTGTAGTCATTTAGCCTTTGGCCTCAAGTCTTAATAACATGCTTTTGATTTCCTGATAAAGCAAAAATTTATTACTGTAAGTGAATTTCAAGATGATGCCTAGGTGACTTTTGCACTATTTTCACTTCAAAAGAAAAAAAAAAAAAATAGTTGATTCTTTCACTAAACTAAAATAAATGATCCTCAGGATGAGGAAAAAATTCCGGATTCACTGAATTTGACAGAAATTCTACCATTGGCTGCAATCCATCTAGGATTTGAAGAAGTTACTCCAGCACATCAGTTCTAATAACATGACTCCTTACATCTGTTTACTGGTGGCTTGATGTATTTAGCTGTCACGTGGAGTAACATAAATAACCTTGTCACCACAGTTTTTTATGTCCAAGTGATGGGGTACTGGTGAAGTGTTCCTGTCATGCAAGGCATTAAAACCAGTTGAATCAACATTATATATATCACTTGGGGAAGTGACTGTGGCTTTGTACTTGGTTCTGGTAAGGCCTGACTTCAAGTCCTGTGTTCAGTTCTGGGCCTCTCACTACAAGAATGACATTGAGGTGTTGGAGTGCCTCCAGAGGAGAGCTACCAAGCTGGTGAGGGGTCTAGAGAATAAGTCATATGAGGACAGGCTGAGGGAACTGGGCATTTTTAATTTGGAAAAGTCTGAGGGGAGACCTTATTGCCCTCTATGGGAAAGGAGGTTGGAGAGAGGTGGGTGTTGGCCTCTTCTCCCAAGGGAATAATGACAGGAGCAGAGGAAATGGTCTGAAGTTGTGGCAGGAGAGAATTACTTTACTGAAAGAGTGGTCAGGCACTGGAACAGCCTGCCCAGGGAGGTGGTGGAGTCACCATTCCTGGAGGTATGTAAGAGACATGTAGATGTGGCACTTCAGGGCATACTCTAGTGGCCAAGACTGTAGGGTTTTTTTATGTGTGTATGGTTGGACTCAATGATCTCAGAGGTCTTTCCCAACCATGATGATTCTGTGATTCTATATTTGCAGACCTGAATATTATTTGCTGTAATCTCTACTGTTACTCCCCCCTGCCTTGTTTGGTTTTATTTTTTTGGTCTGATTCCTCATCTTAGTCAATTAAATATTTTATATATAGTTTTAAACTCTGCTGTGATTTTACATGTATTTTACCATGCAGTGTTTAATTACTTAATGACTACCAAAATGGGAAACCACTTAGAGCAGTCCACAGCATTTCTATGTATTATCTAAAACAAAGTTGAGGAATTTCAAAGATGTAAAAATCAACTGGCACACAAACAAAATATTTGCTTTGAAAATAATAACAAAAAAGCCCTTTAAAACATCCTACTTATGTGACATTAAAGGTGAAATAGTGGCTAGACTTACGTAGAGACATGCCTCACTTCAGTGCACCACGCTTGCCACTGTTAAAACTAACTTAAGCCTGTTGCATGGAGTTCCTTGTGCTTGTGTACCTTTTAAAGGCAAAGATGTTTCTATATCAAAACCTAATTCTAATTAGGAAACTCTTCAGTGATTCCTCACAACAGCCTTCTGGAGTTTTGGTGTAGTCCCTCGTAATTGACTGCCTCCTTCCTTACTGTGCACATCCAGTTTACAAGACTTATGTTTGCATAAGCCGTTATTCAACTTTGCTAGTAAATCTGAAGATCTGGTCCCACAACTGAATCCAGGTGTGTTCTTTGGTGCATTTGAGGCAAATAACCAGTTTGTTTGCCTTCTCATACAAAGCTTGAGCAAATTACAGTAGCCAAACCAATGCACCTTGCCATTACATCTTCATTATTTTAAGGACTCCCCTTAAAATATATTTTCTTGCTTTTAGGTAGCTTGGGAGAAACTATAAAACTCTTTTCTAATCAACTTCTACCATTAATTATGCTGCTTAATTATTTTGTTAGTGAAGTATAGAAGCTTCTTTTTGTATATGCTTATATTATCTCAGTTTTGTATACCTTAGAATTTAACGGTTCTGTGGTGAACGTTTTTTCACCTCAGTTCATTTTTTCAGTCTATGAAAGTAGATCTGATTCAGCCGAATGCTATTTCTGTGGGGAAAAAAATCAGATGCCTGCTGTATAGTCCAAATATTCTCTACCTTATGAAAGCATTATTTTGTTTTTTGAATACCAGCCAAAATCAACAAGTCCAAACAATTGAAACAAGATGAACTTGTGATCTGAGTACCTCTAGGTTTCTTCATATTTGAGAAATTAATATAAGGTTGCACATATACAGATGAATCTGAGGAGGAGTTTGTGCTCCAGCAAGTGTTTAATGATGTTAGAGATTCTCATTAATTAGAGTGCAATTTAGTATGTCAAAGCACCATATAAAATTGGTGAACACAAGATTTATAAGCATCTAGGAAAAAGTAGAGGTAATACTTTTAAAAAATGTATATGAAAGCATTTGTTACTATAAAAACCTTAAATTTAAAATCCATTAATGGAAACAACTGGATTTTATGTTGTGACTTCTTTTCTCAAAGTGATGGCTGGGGGAGCAGAGGTTGTGTTAAGAATGAGGAGGAAGAAAAAAAAAAACCAAAACAAACAAACAGACAAAAACCCAAAGAAAGAAAGAACTATCTTAAATGCTTTACAATTCTGCTGTATTTATGAAGGTGCTAATAACAGTTGTACTTTATTTTCCCACTCCCCCCACCTGATTATTTTAGGTTTGTTGACTGGTGTTGTTGTGGACTCTGGAGATGGTGTAACTCACATTTGCCCAGTTTATGAAGGTTTCTCTCTCCCTCATCTCACCAGACGGTTAGATATTGCTGGGAGGGATATCACTAGGTACCTCATTAAGGTAAGCTGGGAAGAATTTTTAAGGTTGAGGCTGAAATCTGTTGTACGTTGGTTCCAATTAAAATCGTTCCAGAGCAAGAAACCACTATATGTTTTTCCTTTAAGTAATTACCATATAAATAACAAAGAACTCTGTGTCATATTGTCTGTACTGCTTCAGTCTATCCTTATGTTTCCTCATCTAAATCACATGTGATGTTAGACTTCACATTCTCTTAGTGGCAAACTTGTGGGAAGGGATTTTTATTCCATATTTGGGGAGAAAAAACTCTAAAGTTGGCTTTCTTGATACACAAAATAAGAAAAAAATTGTATTCTATCAGTTCTACTCATCTATTTTCAGAAAGGCTTTTTCTTACAGTGTGGAAAACAGTATAGTCATTCTTAACTGATTATTAAATAAGAAGGTATGTTTTAAAGAACATTTACTTTAAAAAAAAAATAGAAGCAACATCCTTGACTGACAAATTGGTTGGTCAAACTGGAATGCCAGAGTGTTCTGAAGTGAAGTCCTACGTAGAAGAGTTCTTTTGGATTTCGCTCGTCTTTGTAATGGTTATACTGAAAATTATAATGAAGAAGAAAACTTCCACCACGAAGCAATGCTGCTGCGCTTCTACTTCCCTGGTAATAACAAATACACTGGGATAGCTTTGATGTAATACTAAATTTGTGGTTAAAAAAGGGAGACAAATTTTCCAAGATTTGTGTTTGAGTGTCCACATCTACTGATAAAGAGATCCTGACTGTTCTCTCATGTGCTGCTAACATCGTGTGTTGTCTCCAGCTCCTCCTGCTGAGAGGATATGCTTTCAACCATTCTGCTGACTTTGAGACGGTTCGCATGATCAAGGAAAAACTGTGTTATGTGGGATACAACATTGAACAGGAGCAGAAACTGGCACTAGAGACCACAGTACTAGTTGAATCCTACACGGTGGGTGGCTTAAGAGCTTTTTCTTGTTCTGAAATTCCTAAGTTTAAATTCAGGTACAGTTTAGCTTAATCAAAGCTTTTACATTTTTCTTGGCAGTAACTCATTCTTTCCCCACCATTCCTTGACCCCCATTTATCATCAGACTTTAGTCATTTTTGTCAGTGTAGATCCTTGAATGTTAGAATTGGAATATTAAATTACAGGAGCGCATAGAGAAAGTGGACTTAATCCAGCATGTCACTGTATCAGCTGCATCCATCTAGCATTGACACATGACTGATACCTGGTGATAAGAAAGGTGAACTTGCTCTTAGTGGAAACTTCCTTTGATCGTACATGGAAGAAAAGATCTTGCAGGAAAGCATTGCTCTTGTTGTTACATCACCTATTAAATCCATATTAAGTGCTGTATTGTGAGGAAATACGCTCAGTGTGTCAGTATCGATGTACCTGGTCCCTGATGTAAGTAAGTTGTGTAATGGTCAAAGAATTTATATCTTCCTTCAGCAATATTGAATGGCTTCTTGCAGGGGTGAGAATTATCAACAATTTCCTGTTTTAAAACATTAGGGAGCAATGTAGGTCATTTCCTCTTTGTTTACTTAGTATTCAAGTGGCTAAAGGTGGTCTTCTAAATACTGTTTTTTCTTCACTAGCTTCCAGATGGCAGGATTATCAAAGTTGGTGGAGAACGGTTTGAGGCACCAGAGGCTCTCTTCCAGCCTCACTTAATCAATGTAGAGGGTGTTGGTGTGGCTGAGTTGCTGTTCAACACCATCCAGGCCGCTGACATTGATACCAGGTAAGAGCAGAACACTTAAAATCCTCTCTACAGGGTACAGGATGATGCAAGAACTGGATTCAAACAACAGAGCATCTCTTGCTTTAGACAAAAGTATGTGTGCTGGTGGGGGAGAGTATTTACTGGGAGCAGGGCTGAATCCGAGATGGCTTCTTGGAGCTTAATGAGTTGTACGGAAACTTGACTATTTTGGTATGAATGAGCAATGTGCAGTATTGTTGGCTTGGGTTTGGTTTTATTTTTTCAATGCTTCCTTCTAAGAGACCTGGAGAAAAGCATGAGCAACAAACTCACCCAAAAGTGTTTTTTGTGTAGTGACCATTTTTTAGATTTGTATTTCGTCTCCTGTACCTATTTGTACTACAGAGCATATCTGTTATATGACACTAGAAAGACTATTCGTTGTTTTTTTTTTTTTTTTTTGTCAGGTCTGAATTCTATAAGCACATCGTGTTGTCTGGAGGGTCCACCATGTACCCTGGGCTGCCTTCACGACTGGAGCGGGAACTTAAACAGCTCTACCTGGAACGAGTTCTGAAAGGAGACGTGGAAAAACTCTCGGTAGGATGCGACTCGCAGCTTTATTTCTGTGCGGCAGAGGTTAACCCTGAATCCCCACTAGAGGGAACCAGGTAGTCAGAAATGGCAGAAACAACTCTGCTCGTTTTGAGAAGGTGGCTTGTTGTGAATGTATCTGCAATAAAGCCACCTTCTAACCGGTGCTAACAGCGAGTGATTCCCAAAGTCTTGGCTAGTTTGAACATAAAATGGGCTGTTAAATGCTAGGGCACAACTTGTAATGTTAGTTTAAAGAAGCTAAGGAGTTTTTGTACCTTAGAGAAAGCCACTATTGAGCAGAAATTATTTGAAAGTTTTGGTTCAAGCTAGAAGTTAAATATTCAAAAGTAAGAGACTGGAGTTCTCGCACACCTTCAAATGGAATAAATTTCCCTTGTTCACTGGTTACCCTGATAAGCAGATGACGGCCACACACGTTACAGAGGTAACACTGCCATGTAGTGCTCTATTCTTTTCAAGGAGGATATATTTTCAGAGGAAATACACCTGCAAGTAGTCTCTAATGTTGAGCTGAACTGAACTTCGCTGGTTCTTAAAACAGCGCGCTCTAATGATCTTTTACAGTTACATAGAATGACTCAGTTGTGCAGAATGTTTTAAGTTAAGAACTGTATTTCACACATAGTCTTGGCAATACTAATTTTTGCTGTTGAAGTTAGGCCTTTAGCATTGAGGAATTTAAGGGAATATTAAATATTTAAGCTGATTGTGCAAATTTAAAATCTGTTCTGTCTGCCTTTCTAGAGCTTGGTATAATTCTAAAATATTTCCTGATTTGATGATCTGGTAACTTCTGGTAATTTTAGTCATTGAAGCATAGGAAGTATTTCATTTATGAATGTTTGTGAAATACAAAATTTAAGACTGTGCTTTTGCATTCTGACTCCTGGGCTTTTTGTGGATACACCAAATGTGTAATTCTGGGGAAAGTGTCAATAGCTGTCTCTAATTTACAGCACGAAGTAGTTACTTTACTTCAGTTGCGCAAGCAGAAAGCTCATGCAGAGTGCCCTATGGCAGCATTTCAGTATTTTGGTTGCATTTTTCCCACTAAAGGGTTTCCGTCTCATTGTTCTGGTGGAAAACACAATTTTATCTTGAAATACTTCTCTTCAAGAATCCTAGTAACAGTTGCATTTCTTTTCCTTAGAAATTTAAGATCCGAATTGAAGATCCGCCTCGTCGAAAGCACATGGTGTTTTTGGGTGGTGCGGTTCTAGCAGACATCATGAAAGACAAAGACAACTTCTGGATGACCCGACAAGAATACCAAGAAAAGGGAGTGCGTGTGCTGGAGAAGCTTGGTGTGACTGTTCGATAAATCCCAAAGCTTGTTCCCATCACACGTCTAAAGCTTTTTTTTTTTCTTTCATTGCCAATCTCTGAACTCACTCAGCTACATGCTATGGAAGGGCCGGTCTGTGGCCTTTTGACCCAAAGGTCAGGTTTTGTTCTGGTTTCTTGGGGTAGCTTTTGTTAAATGTTTCTTAATGTGGCTAAATTTGGCTATTAAATTTGACTACTTCCCTGCAAACAAAACAGAGCAAGAGCAGCTTGTCTACTTCTTTGTTCCTTCCCAGTAGGCAATTGGGTAATTCTGGTAGGCTTTTTCTTCTGGGTTTATTGCTATAGTCCTGCTAGCTTTTGTCTCTAGTTCACAAGGGGTTGTGTGCCTTTTCTAGCATAAGAAAAAAACCCTTCAAACAGGAAGTGTTGCTATTGGATCATCGTGGTGGTTATCTTTGCATCTTTTTGCCTCTCTCTACATTAAGGTTTCTTTTTTTCCCTGCAATTAGGGATTTTGATTAAACGTTTTTAGAAACTAGCTTAACTAGCTGGAATGGCTTTAACACGCTGTTTCGATGTAATGTGGTTCCGTCCGCACTGCTGCCTGAACTGGCTTCTGAGGTGGTTTATCCTTAAAGGTGGTGGTGGGGCTTTCATAGTGTAGTTCTCAAAGCGGGCATGTACGCAGTTGCCACAGAGGGAGAAACACCTGATACTCTGGCAAATGTAAAATTGTGGCCTTAGGTGTCTTTTTCTGGAGGGAGGAGACAGGTTGGAGCTGTGTTGCTTTTTTGTTAAGGGACAGCTGGGGGTCAGTCTGACCAAAAATGCCTCTTTTTATAGCTAAATTCTGGTACCATGTTGTCTCAGCACAGGGAACAAGAATGTTAAATTATCTGTTCTGTAATTGTTAAGAAACTTAGATGTGCTGAGACAGAAGCCTCTAAACTTCTGAAGAGATTGAATACTTTCAGAAATGCTTGTGAAAACTGTAACTACATAGGTATTAAAAAAAAAACCCAAACCAAGTTTTAAAAATCTGATGTTTTAAGTGCTTATTTGTACATCAGAAGCACTTCCGTTAAACTTCACAAGTATATTAACCTAGTGCCAAGTAGTTATTGCAAATGAATATTTCAACGACCAGTGTTTATTTCAGCAAGCTATAAACAACCATTGGCAGCAGGTTATAAAGAATGACCTATATTTGTTCCAGTTAAAAATAACATTGGAATATGAGATGATGTTGGTTGGTAAATATCCACAATTCATTTTGTCCAGTCTTGATTTTTGATGCTTAACGTGTGATGGGAAAGGAAGTGAAAACCAGTGATTAAAATGCTGTTTCCAGAAAGTACATTAAAGCTGAGTTATTCTGAAAAATTGAAGTTGTCACTAGTAATTATCAGCCATCTTCTCTGAATACAGTTGCCTGTATTTTTCTTCCTACTAGCAGACTTGCTAACTATCTCTGCAGTAAAATCTGCCTTACATAAAGCATAGCAAAAAACTCCTTGCATACAAATGGCAGTTAGGCTTAGTTCTACTTCGATTTTCATGGAAATATTATATTACTTCTTACTGGTTTTCCAAGCCTACCATAACATTTAAGCGTAAGAAAGTTAAGTTCTGCTTTTGACTTCCAAACCCTGGAATGTATGAGAGATGCTTTCATATACTTGCCATTTGTCTACATCTTTACAGTAATAATTGACCCCAGGAACACAGAAATATTTAAATCCCTTGGACTCTTAAAATTTGCTTTCTTTCTAAATCGAGTGGACAGCTTCCTCTTGACTGGGAGCACCAAACAGGCAGAAACCACGTCTGCATTTCTTTAATAACAAGACAGTCGCTATAGTATTGCTAGTAATGACCGTTTAATTATAGGTGGGTGGGGTTTTTTGCAGCTATATTTACTCTTAACTTGAACAATATGAATTTACAGGCATGCCGGTCGTGCCTCAGTGCATGCACTTAAGCAGTTACTAGATTTTTGGGGACGTGAATGTAATGGGTACTCTGAATTCCTGTAGTCTTCTGAGCATTTAATGCACAAGATTTAAAAATGCTGTGAGCTTGCTTTAGGGCTATGGTTTCTCATGTGACTGTCTCTGGGCTTTTCAGACAGTGTTGAGACTCATGGAAATAAACCAAAGAATGATTTAAACTTTTTCTTTTTTTAAATGACAATCTGTCATGTGATTTTTTTTTTTCTATTTTCTTTTTTTTTTTTCCAAATCTAGACCTTGATCCTGCAACCTTTTTTCTAAACCGTCTTCTCCCCTGTTCATTGGCCTTGGTCAGGTATGTGCATGTTCAAGTAAAGGTTTTGGAATTTGGCCCTTTCACTAGAGAATTTCACAGCACCATGAGTAATAAATATCAGTCAATTATGCAAGATCTTGGGTTTCCATAGAAACCGTGTATATATTAAAAAAAAAAGGTAACTAGCATTTTAGGTTCCACCAGTCATGGATACAGAAGAACACGTGTAATCCAAATGCTGAATGGGGTGTTCCAGTTGTGCTCAGTGTAGTTTTCCACGTGTGTGTTTGCACACACCAGAGCGCGTGTGTGTTCTCTCAGCTGACAGCTTTGATATTGCCATGAAAGCAATCTGGTTTTAAAGTGTTTTTTTTAAGACCAAATAACTTGAGTTGTATTTGCAATATGCTTCAGCTCCTATAAAATTAGCATAGAAGATGCCACATCAGTTGTAAGTTTTTTGGGAACATCCTATTTTTAATGTTAAGCTGCTTCAAACCCCGCCCCTCCCCTCCCCCCACCTCCAAGTGTTCTAGGATGTTAACTGATGTAACACAAATGGCTTTTTATACAGTTCTGAATAATGTTAACACACAACACTGGTTGAGACCATGAATGGAAATAAACATCTATTTAAATTGACAGGTCTTTTCAATACAAAAATAAAATCGGATTTTTTTCAAAGTAGATTATGTTTGCTTTGTTTCCTTTGGGAAATCACAATTCTGTCAGTTTTTCTCTAACTTAACTTCTACCACCAAACTATCGTGAGTTGCTTATGTTGAGGAAATCTGACACGACAAAAGAACACCTTCCCTATTGATTGCTGTCACAGAGTTAAAAAAAAAAAAAAAAAGGCACCCCTACTCCTTTTACCTTTCTCCATCTTAGTTTCTTTGAAAATAAAATCAAATCCTTATGCTTGGACAGGAGTCTTTTCTAGTTCAAGCTCTATGCTTAGTACTCGAAAATGGGAAGACCCCTCAGCTTCTGTTGACTTAAGTATCCCTCTCGAAGCCCAGAAGCCACCTAGTAATGTTCTGTTTAGGAAGAATCTCCTTGGCGTTGTGACCTTGTGTGCTGCATTTACTTGCATTTCAACTGCTAGAAGAACTGTATGACCAGGTAACGGGGAGCACTTAGAAAGATGCACTTGTTTGAAGCAGCTCTTGCACCTGAATTTTTGTACTTCTCGACTCGCTGTGTGGACCTGCTAATCACGCTGTGTTTATCTGGCTTTTGAAACCAGCTCAGGCACATTGTGGGTGCCAAGGGGAGGGGTGTTCTTGAGCCCCCAACCCCCAAATCTTTATTCTGTTACTGTCCATTTTTGGAAAAAAAAGTAAAAATCAAGCTTTACCTCTGCTCAGTAATAATTCATGCTCCCCGCTCCTCCCCTTCGGCTTGCTTCGCCTGATGTAGCTTTTGTGTGGAAAGAGCTAAATACAGCTCAGTCCTCATTTGCTAGTCAACTTTTTCAATAGCAAATTCCTCCCTGCAGGCACTTCATCTATTTTCCACAAACAAGCTTCATTAGCTCTTTCAATACTGTGAAAAATCAAGGGTTTTTTTGCTGTTGGTGGTGTTTGGATTTGTTGGGCTTTTTTAAATCCAAATACATTTCTTCCTGTGCTCCAGCAACCAGGAGAATGGTGTTAGGAAAAAAAAAATGTTTTAGACTTTTTCAGCAAGTGTTTAACCTAAAAATTTGCTTTATTCAAGTCCTTCTATGTAATATTTGTTCCTCTCTACTGGGTCGGTCTGTTGTCCTGGCGGTAAAAGTTACTGTAACTTTGCCATTATAGGCCTCAAGAGGAAAAAAACCAACCCAACAATCTTTGTTCAAAGTTGGCTGCTAATTTTGCCTCTTGCCTTCAGTGCATAACAACATTCAGATCAGCTTTAAGTAACGTCTTCCAGGTAAATAGTTTCCCTTTCTGTAGTCTGTTGTCACAGCCAACAACTGCATAACTGGTATTGCAGCACATCTGCTTGTTGCCCAGACAGCTGGGGAAGGGCTTCTCACCTTCCTCGTGCCCAGTTCTGCTCTAGTGCTGCTGAAACAAGCAGGAGGAATTCAGAGAGGAAAAGAACCATGGGGATTTCCTTCTCAATTTACTTCCCCCCCCCCTTTGAAAGCATATTGAGGATGAGGGAAATGGTTTCTGTTCTGAGTCATGACTAAAGCACATTAAAAATCGTAGCAGAGACTTGGGATGATGCTAAGGGGCATATTCCAAGTGCAGAACTTCTGTTCCATCCCATACCTTTTTTTTTAAAAAAAAAAAAAAAAAAAAAAAACCAACACAAAACCCCAAAGCCCATCTCCATTCCCCAAAGCCTAGGAACGGCAATTAAATTGTAGCTGCAGGAATAATGACAGATAGGGGCCCCTTGCCTCCACCCTTAATCACTGCATCCATCTCCCAGCTGTTTTTTGTTTGCCCTACAGCTTAAGTGCTTTCAAGATCCTCTTCTTGCATGTATGTACTCACCACGTGCCCATTTTAAATCTCTCCAGGTATTTTAACAAATTCATTGCCAGTTGCTGACCTCAACACAAGCACATCCTGTAAGTCCTGACTTGCATCACGCGCTTTTCTGAGTGCAGCAGCCCTTCTGGGGGCTCCTCCAAATCTAAACCTACGTGTTGCCCAATAACTTCCCTTTCTAAACTGCTCAGTGTAATCCTGCTGTCAGCTTTCCCTGCCAAAGCCAGAAAAGGCAAAGGTGCCATTAAAGCCACGAAAGGCAGGATTTTGGGAAGCACCCAAACCTCAGAATCTCTTTGGACTATTTTAGGGTTTTCCCCACTGTGGCAGGTTTCTAAACTACTTCAAACTCCAGTAAGAGTGGGTGGGATTTATATTAGCACCCGTTGGGCTGGTAGATTGTCCCCACTGAGTAAACCTTTTGTGTGAAGGGGGTGTGAAGCACTTCCTGTAGCATTGCTGTCCGATAACGTGCAATACCAGCCTTTTAAAGCACGGTCAGTGCCAGAATCTGCATAGCACCAAGTAAGAACAAAAAGTAGTAATGGTAATTGCTCATTATGTAATTATACAAGAACTTACAGCCCTGGAGGATGAAGAACTAATTAAATGGTTGTCCACTTTTAAAATGGCAAGTTAAAAGAAATGAGGAATAGTCATTCTTCTGGCTCTTGTTGCGATACCATCCTCAAAAGGTGAATGAGGCAGCTGGGGTTGCACAGGGCTTCGGGAGAGTACAGGGCATACTCAAAAGTAACTCGACTTCTGAACTGCGACTCAAACTGAAGGAGAAGTCACTGACCCAGGTTCTCCAGGAAGGTTGCTAATGCTGGCCTTCAGAGCAGTACAGGTTGCCTTTTACACTCAAGGATTTGCTCACATGGAATTTTAAAAATCATATCTGGAGCACCTGTACCCTTGGTATGGATACAATGTGCTAGGAAAAGAGATGCCTGTTAAAAATGCAGTGATTAAAGACCCTGCAGCTTTTGTGCCAAAAGCAGTAGGACCTCCGTAAAGGAGGTAGGAGTCCTTTGTTGGACTCCTGTACTTCAGGAGTGCTGAAGCCACCAACCATAAGTGCTCTAGGCTCTAATTGCACTTTCCGAAAATATACCAGGCAGCTTCTATCTCATCTCAAGGCACATGCCTTCCTCAGAAGCCCTGATTCCTGCTTCTCAGCATCTGTAGGCTATTGCTCACTTGCAAAAGTACCAAGAACCTCACAGCTTAAACTAGGAGGGACATGCTAGCCTTTACAGAGGTAGGGAGAGGTGACAATTCTAAACTGAAAAAGTGAAGATTTAGATGAGATCTCAGGAAGAAATTCTTTGCTGTGAGGCTGGTGAGACCCTGGCCCAGGTTGCCCAGAGAAGCTGTGGCTGCCTGGAGGTGTTCAAGGCCAGGCTGGAAGGGGCTCAAAAGCAATCCGGTCTAGTGGGAGGTGTCGCTGCCTAGGCCAGGGTGGTTGGAACTTGATGATCTTTAAGGTTCGTTCATACCTAAGCCATTCTATGCTTCTATGATCAGTAGGACAATGCACCTCTCCATGTGTCACAGCTGTACTCCAGCAAACAGCTGGTGCTGAGCTGCTGTGGGATTTGAAAACGAAGCATTCCTCCGCCTGGCCCACCTGTGACACTCAATGCTGCAGGCTTTTTCCAAACTCAGCCTGTTGCTATAAAGCAACGGCCCAGTTGTGGTGCTCCCTGGTAGCTCGCAGCTCACACCTGGGACATGGCAGACAGTGGTTTTGAGCTGCAAAGCCCAGATCTCTAGCTTCACCAGAAAAGCCCCTCCCACGCATAACCACCAAACACAAATTGCAGAATTTGTGCTCTTTCCAGACCTAAACATTAATGATTGTGATCCGAAAGGCATAATTGTGACTGGAAATGAAATATCAGCAAACTCAGTGACACCTGGGTGGTTTCCAGGGAGCAGCTGCTGCGCCTTTGTCCACGATCTCGCAGTGAGAGAGGTGTGCACGTTTTTGGGGTGCTGTTGATTAAAGAGCTGTTGGCTGGATATCTTTCATATCCAAGCTGGGTTTCCCCCCACTTTCCCAAATACACAGTGCAAGTTTCTGCTGTTAAAGGGGGAGTACTAACTTGGGAGGTAGGTTGGCCCTTTATAAATCTGAACACTAGCTATTTTTGGAGGTTTTTCTTAAGGAGTGGAGTGGGTCAGAAGGAAGTGATTCTTTTTTTT
>VZRU01012155.1:57931-87018 GCA_013398155.1 Pedionomus torquatus
TTTTGTGAGTTTTTTTTTTTTTTTTTTTTTTAATTCCCCACCCTCCCTAATATTGTAACACAGTTGTTGCTTTCAAGAATACACGTGGTCTGTTTTCTTCAGACTGTTGGCTCGCCTGGTAAAATAATTAGCTGTTAGGCAGACAGAGGGAAAGGATCACATCTGCACAAGACAGGAAGACTGGGACAGTAGAAAGGNCAGCTGCCCACCACGCATAGCAACAGAGCTTGCCAAGAATATTAAAATTGATTTTTGGAGAAAAGCTGAGGAAACCGTTTAACCCCAGCCTGCTTGGATCCGTGACAGTGTCTCTGTGGGCTTCTCTGCTCCCTCTTTGGGCCAAAAGAAGGTTTTTCAAGTGTTCTACCAATCGTCCTTCCTCCATCCCTCTTTCTCTTTTGCAACAGGAACACCAAACACAGACTAACTGCCATGCTGTGAGGCTGTGAGCAGCTTTGCCCACCTAGAGAATAACCAAAAGTGGGAACATTTACTGTATATTGATGGGCTTAAATTGTAATTGGTTAATGGATTAAAACAATTATTTGTGACTAATTTTGGGCAACGGGAACCTTTTGCTGCCTGCCATACACTCTGAATTAGGCCCCCTCTCAGCAGAAGCGGCCTGTGCATGATGCACGTGCATCATCTGCAAACAACCTTTTCAAGTATGTGCATCCAAAATTATTCACTCAGGAGTTTCTGAGTGCACACATCCGTTTGCTGATCGTTCACAAGCAGTTGTGAGGGTTTTGCATCAAAAAATATGAGTAGCAATTAGTGTGGTTGTGCAAGTCATACACCGAATCCCTTTCCCAACTTAAATAAATCTAAATCTGTAAGGGTATGCTGATTTAATGATTAAAAAGTAAGGATGTTGGGAGTATTTGTTCTCAGAACCTGTTGTCTCTGGGACCATCTTTGCCTGCAGGAATCCCTGGCTCCGTTCCAGCAATCTCTTTGGGATAAAGCCACAAAAAGATAAATGTATAAATGTGCAGAACCCTATCCAAATAAAATAGAAGTGCTATAATGCAGGTGTTCCAATACTTGATTTCAGGTGCGGGTGTTCAGGTTGAAATTTGGAGCCCTAAACACCACCCAAGCTGTGGGTGGGCCTCCATTGCCAGCTGGAACAGCAAAGTCCGGTGTTCCATTTCTTCAAACCTCAGCTCAGCTGCAGCCTCCCGTACAATGGGAGGCCTCTGGCACATCAGCCTTTTTCCAGTTAAAATTCAAGTTCCCTGGGTACCTAAATGTCTGCTGCGAGGCAAGTGCAGGTCTGCTGAGACCCTGACAGCACTGAGCAGCTATGCACTGCGTCCATGCCTAAACCACAACAGGCTCTCATGAGCAAAGCGTTCTCCATCAGGCTCGCCTGCGGAGCCAGGCTGGAAGATGTGTGCACAAGATGTTTTTGGATCAGGTCTCGCACAAAAAACAGCTGTGGGAGGAAATGGGCCCAGTAGTCAGACCACACTCACCATTAATATTCATTTATGCATAAACACTAACACAATCATAGATGGCTTCTAAAGGAATGGGCCTAAGTACCTCCAGGAAGAGACACTTCTGTGCTCTGGACAAGTGATTTAGAGGCCGCTGAGAGGAAACCCAAATCCTCTTCCTCTATTTCACGAGAAAGGCCTCTCCTGCAGAGTACCTGCCTGTGCATCCCGACGGGGATGAGACATCTCCTTATAGCATAAGACTGAACACACCTGAATGGCATCAAGGGGCTGCAGCAGAGTTCTCAGCCTCTGGTATTTGCCAGGTTTTGGCACCTCCTTGCACACAACTGACCAGCTCCTGGGTATCCTCCACACACCTTCACACATGCACTGGCATGAAACAGGGTACCTGACAGCCCTGAGCACTCAAGGGCTGCAGGAGACATGTCCTTGCAGAGATTCAGGTCTCCCAGGGCTCTGTAGCTCCTGCGGCAGAGAAATGATCCTTCCCTCATACAGCACAGGAGCACTAAGCAGGTATCATAAATACACCTTACAGAAGGCTCAGGTACAGGAGCAAAGCACACTGTGTCTCTAGTTGGATGGATTTTTTTGAGGTTGCATATTTGTAGTTCAGTTATAAAAGGAGGAATGAGGTGCTAAACAGGCTCAGAGTGGATTTAATTAGGTATTTTTCATTTTCAGTGCAGTTAATTGGAAGCTCCAAAATCA
The DNA here is from genome assembly GCA_013398155.1 of Pedionomus torquatus. Lineage (NCBI taxonomy): Eukaryota > Metazoa > Chordata > Aves > Charadriiformes > Pedionomidae > Pedionomus > Pedionomus torquatus. The sequence continues at coordinate 60,115 of VZRU01012155.1, forward strand.
CATCACTGAAGAAGGCAGGATTAAGCATGGCAACATCCTAAAGAATGACTGAGATCTAGAGCCCCAAACTTACATTAGTGAGTCATGTACTCAGCTCATGACAAGACAAAAGTGGAATAAGGAAAATGCAGCTCAAGAAAAGGAAAAACAAACAAGATGGCAGAGAGAGGGTAAGAGGGACAAGAGAGAAGGAAAGAAAGATAAGAGAGAGGACCAGGATAGGTGGGAAGAAGGAAGGAAGACATTGAGATGGATACCAGTGTCTTACTATCCATGGTTACACAGTCAAGACCACTGTCACAGACATTTACTGGCCCTTGCTGGTGACCATGCAATGAAGCATAGCTTGAGGATGCCCTTTAGAGGACAGTCTGACTCACCCACCTCATTCTCCACCTTGGTTTTTGTAAAGTGACAACAGTCAGTGTCCAAACATATCCCATTTTTGAGGTTTAGAGTAGAGCTGGTGCTCGCCCTTGCCCAGATCCCTTCCACAGTCAATGAAAAAAGAACTGAGTGGGATAAGAGAGGTGTTGAACAGTGCTCTGGGGGTCTAAGGAAAATTCTTACTTGTTCTAACATTGTGGTTTTATTTAAAGCGCTTGCTGCATCAAGGATTCCACCCTACTGGAACCAGCTATTTCACAGGGATCACAGTAAAGATGGGTTTCCCTCAGAGCCAGCTCCACTTTGACAGGCAAAGCCTAGAAAAGTGCACAAGCAGGAGAAGATATAAAAATCTTTCTCCCCAGGGTTTGCTCAAGTTCCCCACTCATGCCGGAGAAGTTATTAAAAGGGTCGGGAGTGTAAATCCACTAATACCAGGAATCTATTTTCTTTCAAACCAAATTACTTCATGAATCACTGTGAAGAAGCAAATGCACGAGACCAAATCCAAAAAACCCACTTTGCTGCCTCCTTAGGAGACTCAGAGAGATGGTTAAGCATCACCTTACACTGATGGCCCAGCTGACTTCCAGTATCTGCATGCACAAGACCGCGACTGCCAACTTCAAGGGAGATATTCATGTGCACAACAGGCAGGATGAAGCCTTAAAACCACTAGTAGTTACACTTTTACTGCCAGAAGCAACATTTTCATCTATTGGCTCCTGACAGAGGCTGGAGTCTGAGGCACTCCAACATCTTTGCTCCATCTGAATAATTGTGAACGCCTGTCTTTAATCTATTCTCAAGAATTGTTGGGTTTGTGTTTTTGTTTTTAAGTACAAAAGAAAATGTTTCTGTGTATACATTCATGGCAACAGAGCTACACAGAGACATAAACTAATGGAAGGTCCATATGTCGAGAGAATATCATATGTAATGAGAACTGCTGCATTTCTGTAAAATGTAATGGGACAGATATGCAGCAGCTGTGGGTTACTCAAGAAGCAGCTAATTTAGCAAGCTGAATTCAAGGATATTTCCCAGATCTCCCAAACAATGAATAGCAGTGTTGTTTAAGATTACCATTATGCCTTACATCCTCCTTTGACTGGAAGCAGGGGGAGGAAGCCTCTATCTGTGCTTCTGGGGCAGAAGTACATGATTAGTGCCTGGCTATCATAGGAAGCCCCAGGGGAGCAAGGGGGTCTGGACTTGAAGGAAGGAAGGAAATGGTGTAGGATAAACAAAAAAGAGCCTCAGGAAAACAGTTGGGATGGGCAAGACTTGGTGAAAAACAGAAAAGAGAAACTAAAAGAGAAGTGCTGAAGGGATCTATTTGAGTTCCAGCTAATATTAAACTTGGAAACAAAGATGTCCTTTCCTAAAACAGCACTAGAAATTTAGCAGGTTTGTATTTCTATACATTTAGGTTTGTTCTGGGGCAAGGTATTACTGATTTCAAACATCCAAATAGCAACATTTTAAAGGCTCAATTACCCCTAGATTTTACTTTTCGAGGGATTTACTCCTCCCCCCCCAAAAAAAAAATAATAAAGGAAGGAGATAAGGATGTAGAGGCATAAAGGCAATCTGGATGTAGCAGATGCAATCACACAATCACACATCCAATTTACCGTTCACTAGTAGATTCACTGAGGAGGTGGGGCTGGTGTGATGTGTTCTCCCAAGCAGGCCAGTTTGCCAGCAGGCCAGGTACCCCACAGCCACCCCTGAAAGCCACAAACTCAAGACCAGCACCTCATATTGGAAAGACAGATACACCAGGGGATCTACACCAGGATCTGCTAATTCATATGTTAAAACAGATTATATCTCCTGCTTAAAAAAAAAAAAGGAAAAAATGTCAAACTCTGTGTCCCTACAAAATCTCCAAGCTCTCCAAACTTTTTTGCAAGGAAGGCCTCTGCAGTGACAGTGCCTGTGCTGCCCAGAGCAAACTGCTGCAGTTTGCAGCTGGGAGGTGGAGGGGGACGATAGGGACTAGCTAATCTGGAAGCCAAATTTGTTGCAGGTTTTGTACATATAAACAAAAGTGGCTAGGCCTCGCAGACTGTCTGGGGCCTTGTTTCATCAGCTCAAGGAAGATTTGTCAAGCATAACACAAAACAATACTCCCCCTGCAAAAAAATGCCAAGAACTCTCCTTCAGCAAATTACCCAAGCAAGTAGAGTTTGCAAAGGATTTTCAGATATAATAAGTTGGTAGGAGTAACTAAAAAGGAGATTGTTGTATTAAGACAGATTGCATTTATCTGGTTCCTGGATCATGATGTTAGAATTTCCTCTTGCTGTATCATTGAGATAACCAAAGGCTCTATCTCCCTATAAAAGAAAAACACTTGGTTTCCACACAAACAGAGTGAGCTTACACAAGAGAAGTACCAGGAAAGTCTACCTGGCTCTTCTCTCTGCACCACTGGTGGAAATCAGGAGCGGATGCCTGCAGCCCCGAGACTTGCTGTGCCTTCCTGGGGGTAGAATAGAGCAGAGGCTCCTGCTTTGCTGACAGTCATTCTCACAAGCCCAGCTTTAGAAATTCATTATAGCAACAGGCTCAAACAACTTTTGCTTAGTTACACAGAGAAGGGACTGCTCCTTCTGTTGAAATCAATGTAAAAATCACTGAGTGGCTTATGTAATGTACTATCGGGCCTCGGAAGTGCTTTATGGTAGAGCACATCTGGAGTCAGCAAAAGACTATCTCAGGCCAAGGACTTTGCTCTACACATGCAAGTCTGTGGTGTAATTCTGCTCCTTGAATCACAGCTGAAGGGAGATAAGAGAGCTAAAAGAAATAACAATACTACCTGAAATATTGGAATTTTAAAATAGGAGGTTTTTTCTTCTTAAAATTTTTGAGCTGAATCTTTATGTTTAACAATAAACAAATACCACTCTGTTCTTGTATCAGAACAAGGTTCCTAGAGCAGTTCATTCCTTTGCACAAGGACAACAGCACAGTCTCTCAGCAAGAGGAGCCTGCATTTATTCAGGGGCCCGTAGGAAACAGCTGTTGCTTTTAACCCAGCCTCTCCTTTATCTCCTGTATTGTTTATTCGTGTCTCAGCTCATACTAGCTCACTGTGAGCAGGTCAGGACTCTGCACTCCAAAAAGCTCCTCAGAAGCTAATGGAACTCAGCCCAGTGCCAGTAGGATGGAAGAGCTGGGTTTTACATTATTCAATTCCCAGGTGGTGACAGAAGTAAATTCCTGACTTTGTTAGCTAACAGTGCAGGCAAGAGCCAGGCCTTTGCACCAGATATTTTGGTGTGTGTGTGTGTGTGGTGGATGGGTGGACGACAAACATTCAGAGAGCTGCATGAAGGAAACCAAATGGACCAAGCCAAAACCAGAGCATGCCTCTGGACATTTCTCCCCTTCTCTGAGTTTGTTCACAATTCTTTTGTACTGCAAATAATCCCCCTCTCCTCTGTATCAATATAGTGAACAGGATTATGCTCAAAAACCTGCAAATGTGGTGGTGTCATGGCATGCAGAAGTGGTCCAGAGCCCAAATAGATTGGGGTATTTCTACAGCAAAGCAGGGAAAAAAAACAGAGCAGTGACCCCAATGGGTATTTGCTGGAGATTTGCTACCAGGCAGGGGGAAAGCCAGCAGTAATGAACCCAGTATGAGGAACAGGAGAATGGAAGGCAGGGCTCAAATGTCTTCCTTCTAACTGCCTTCATTTGTCTCTGTTTCCTAGCCAAAACGTGGGTGTAATTGTTCAGGCATAGCACAAAGCTTTGAAGACTCACAGTGGATACAGCATAGCAGGAGGACAGCATGATGTCAGCAAGAAGTGAGTTGTTTTCTTCAGCAGTGGAAGAATTAGCTAGCTAGAAATCCTGGGATGTCAGGATTTTAGTCCAAATTGGAAAGAGCATTTAAGCTCACTAGATTGGCAGGGGACAGAGGGACAACATTACGTCTCCCCTTGCAGAAAGGCTTGTTGATTTTTCTGAGTTACGAACCATCAAGAGTTGTACATATCACTCACTCTTTTAAAACACTGCAAAACCCAAAGCAGCATCGCCACAGGGAGAGAAGCAACATGAGTTTGCCATGGAGAAGGGGAAAGGAGATTTGAAGTCCTGCTTATAGAGCAGACCTCTTTTCATTTAACACCAGATTACAGTATTGCTTATTTTCACAGACAGCTATTTAACAGTCAACATAAGGAAGCATCATGAATAGAGAAGAACTGACAAGACATAAATTACGCAGCTAACTAAAGAATATGGTTCCTACTCTGCTTTAAAAAAGCAGGCCAGATGTCTTCAGATGCTGTCAGCTGTTAGTTGGCATGGTGAAACCCTTTCAAGACCAGCTAACTCCAGTCACAAAGTGCACTTGATTCGCTTGGCTGAGCAGGGATCTTCTTGGGCTGTGATCAGGATCTATGTGCAGCTGAAAATATGGTGGGAATGAGTCAGTTCCTTGGAGCTTGTGTGGGAGGCAAAGACAGAACTGTGGGTGGCTTCAAAGTGTTAAAGAGCTTTTTAAATTCAGGCCCAGTTTTTCAGTGGAATAAGGAAACAGATATTTACCAGGTCTGGATTTAGTTCTATGTCTTGGGTCAGCCTTATGAGAATTGCTCTCTGATACCCCAGGCATGGAGGACCACTTGCTCCCAAGCCAGTTCAGCTTCAGATGTAATTCTGCAGAGTTGAAGAGCAACCCAGTTAGTCTCTCACCTATAGCAAGGAGGCAGCAGCTGGCCCATATCTCCTGGCCCATCTGCAGGCCGTCTCCAAGGCAAGACAGAGCTTCACCAGCTCCAAGTCTAGAGCAGCCCTGAGAAGGACTTGGAGGTACTGGTGGATGAGAAGCTCAACACGAGCTGGCAATGTGCACTGGCAGCCCAGAAAGCCCCCAGCATCCTGGACTACATCCCCAGCAGTGTGGCCAGCAGGGTGAGGGGGGTTGATTCTGCCCCTCTGCTCTACTCTGGGGAGACCCTATCTGGGGCACTGCACGCAGCTCTAAAGAACTCAGCACAGGAAGGACTGTTGGAGCGGGGCCAGAGGAGGCCACAGAAACGCTGTGAGGGCTGGAGCCCCTCTGCTGTGAGGACAGGCTGAGAGAGCCGGGGGTGTTCAGCCTGGAGAAGAGAAGGCTCTGGGGACACCTTAGAGCCCCTTCCAGTCCCTAAAGGGGTCCTACAGGAGAGATGGGGAGGGACTTTTAATTAGTGATAGGAGCGATAGGATGACAATTTTAAACTGAAAGAAGGGAGATTTAGAGTTTTGCTGTGAGGGTCGTGAGACCCTGGCCCGGGTTGACCAGAGAAGCTGTGGCTGCCCCATCCCTGGAGGTGTTCAAGGCCAGGCTGGACAGGGCTTTGATCAGCCTTGTCTGGTGGGAGGTGTCCCTGCCCATGTCAGGGAGTGGAACTGGATGTGCATTTAGGTCCCTTCCCACCCAAACTTTTCTATGATTCTATGATAGGTCAGGCATTTGTCTGTCCATTTCTGCTTTCTGCATCTTACTCAAGTGGAAGCACTTGAGCTGCCTGGCATAACAGCTCTGCAAGGCATCTCAAGTACCCACTCCCTGCGATGACAGAGAGTTGCTTCAACCTTTCCAGCTCTGTATTGGCAGGGAGTTTCCCCATCCCACAGTCTATCATTCCACCTCTGGCGCCAAGAGCTTTGGGATGTGGTCCTACCCACAACCAGTCTGCAAATGTGGGTGAAAGGGGATGCTGTGGGTTAAATTACCTGGCGCATTGGAAATTCAGGCCCCATCCAATTACCTCCTGCCAACTATTCAGTTCTGTTCTCCTCTAGTGCAACCAAAGTCTGGTCAGGTCTAAAGAGGATTTATTGCTTTTACTGGATCAGGCTCACCCCTTCCATTTAAGTGGATTAATGTGAGTTAGCTCTAACTTAGCCCCACACAGCATTAGACAAGTCAACATAAAGTTCCCTACTACTGGCAGTGGTGTTGTTTTTTCCCTGTCATGATGAATTTTTAATGGTCTTTATGTGCAAAAGCAGCTTTGCAAAATCTTATGCTCCTGCTTTCCAACTTAGATGATTTGGCATGTGAAGAATGCAATGAATATTTAAACCTGTAGTTTGGCATAGACTGCACAGAGCAGCAGAGAAACCTAGCCCTGGTCTTTCAGGGACTGGCCAGCAACCATGCAAAACTCCCAGTGTAGAGGAACAGCACAGGGAGCTTGTGAGGATACATCCACCTTCAGTGCTCAGCCAAAATCACCTCATCATTCTTTAGATTCTATTAATTAACCTCGGGATCCATATGGAGGAGCTGTACATGGGTGGAGCTGTGGGTTATTTGATAGATGACTCGGATCGCTCTGCTGGTCGTATTTTATTCATGTAAGAGTAACTGTTGAAGGCTGATATTTACCACTGAGACTAGGGTCCCCATCCCAGTAGACAATGTGCAACCATGTGGTAACAATTCCTGCCTGGAAGTTCTTACAATCAAACCAGATTAGACAAAAGGGTCAAAAAGGAAGGGACCCCTCTTTTGCCCTCATCGTACATATGGGTGAACTAAGGGTTCACACACACATTCAAGCTGCTCCACCAATTAAGAGTTTACTGTAACCCCTTTGTATGCAATTTAGCCCACAGCAAAATCAAGGCAAATCGACTTAGCTTTATCGGCTGTAAAAGGGCACCCAGTTCAGGAGCCATCACAAGAAAACCTCCATCATCCGCTTGAACACACAAAGATAGATGCTGGAATTCAGCCAAGATAACATGGCTTTCATCTTTTACATGAAAGGGGGCTCCCTTTGACATTTTGAGGCCCACTTTTTAAAGAGCTGTTATCCAAAAGTCAGCTCACATGAGCTTGAACAATACTGAGACACGTACAGCCGAAACTTCCGAAGCAAGCAACATTTCCGTACGCCTGACCGTGTTCTGCAAAGGTGTATGCGGGAACAGTCCAACAGTGTACGCTGAACAACTCCAGCATGTATCAGTTTGCAACCACCAGTCATAAAGGACTGCAGCTGAAAGATGTTTATTTCTGGTATCGATGTCCCCTGAGCCATGGTTCCAGTTTAGATATTAGCATGGAAAGATGGATGTTTCTTCAGAAATCACTGTTGCTCTCTAGCTTAGTGTGGCTTTCTGGAAATTCCAGAACTAAATACTGGCAGTTCTGTACAATTTATTTGTGAAACCATCCGACCTCCTGTAGCCAGTGGCCGTCTTCACATGTGATCGTGTTTAGGAGACTCCATAAACTGGTATCTCATTATCTCAGGGTGTGTTAATTGATTAAATCTGGCCTACATGCAGTCAGCTGCATTTTACTACTAATAAAGACCCTCTGGGTCTTTATTATTAGTAAGACCTAAACATTTTAAGCCTTTTGGAGCCCAGGAATTTCCTGGAATCATGCAAGTAGAAGCCCAAGGATATCTCTTGGAATCATTGACTTAACAACTACAATAGTTTAGTTTTGTAGATGTAAAGATACTCATATTGATGCACAAGAAAGTGAGGAAAAAAGGCAAAAGCAGACTTCAGTCTGGCAGTAAAAAAAAAAAGTAAATCATCCACCTACAGCCCTTCAGAGACACAGCCAACGCTCTCAGCTGAATTAACAAATTGTGAGGCAGACCCTTTAGCAGCTAGAACCAGACTGAAAAAACCCAGGGCATTACTTGACACATTTCTTTGCCCTGATTGGGAAAACATGTCACTTCCCTCCTAGATATCACTGGTATATGTTAAAACAAGTATTCCACAAGCGATGAAAACAACAGCACTTGGTTTCCAGAGGATGTGTCTGAGCATGACTAGCTGTTTAAGAGAGAGGTATGGTGTGAAAGCAAAGTCTCTTGCAGGATGAATGTTGAGTGTCCAGCTGAGAGTTTATCCACAGGCAGGGCATTCATAACAAAGCTTTTCCCACGTTGTTTTCCTGGTGTCTAATCAGTGATGAGATCACACTTTGCTTTGCCTCAACAGGAGTACTAACATTCTCTCCAGCTGCCTACTTTTATGAAGCCCATAGGCAATTAGCTTCTTCAAGACCTCAGTTTGGTTTTCATTGGCTGTGTGGTTCAAGAACCATTACAGGAGTGGGACAGGCAGAAGATTGATGGTGCAAAATCAAATCTGTTAGAAAACAAGCCAAAGTTGAATTTGTGTGTGTCTTTTTCCTCCAATCTGTGATTAAATTCAATGAGGCACAGAGCCTTAGGACCCAAATGTTCAAATAAAACCCCACCATACCTGCTATTTTTAGCCTGTGACCTGATTTCCAGAGGTGCTGCTCATCTGTAGTTCATGTTGAAGCAACCAGCAATTGCTAAACAATCAAATTATAAGTGTCAATTTAGGATCCAAAAGCCAAGTTTTTGCATCAGAACCACTAGGTTTCTACTATTTGGCTGAATTGTTCGTCTGCCCAGACCCTGTTTAACACAAAGCAGGTCTTTTGCTTGTGTTACTTGTGACTAAGACCAAATAGATGACCCATAAATAGATCATGATGGCAACTCAAGCTGCAGAATTTTTCTGTATTTCTTTATGGGGAATGGGAAAACGCATAGAAGAGCACAAAGAAATAAACACAAAGAGGCGTTTTGTTATTGTTCTGTGTATTAGCCAGACTTTTAGAAAAATAGCTGCCAATAATTAGTCTCCTAACTGTGTTTTGAGGATGATTATAAATTACTGAAGCCAGTGGAAAGTTTGCTATTGACCTCAGTGGGCCAAATGTGTTACACCATCTAGGGAATCTTATAGGTTTCAGGAAGAAATTAAGACATTCAACATCTCTCAGAGCAAAGCCACTTGTACTCAGGAGCCTAAATATGAACTTTATACCTTTATTTCAGACACCCAGTTCATCCTAGTTTACATTCACAGCTACAGAACAGCTGTCTTTGAAAATATCTGAGCCCCAGAAAACAAATATTATAAATTCAGCTCATGTCAGCAATCTGACAAATAAATAAAATAACACATTTGTTGTCTTTTCACTACCTGCTTTATATCCTTAATCTGTTTTGTGTCCTTTGACACATAGGAGGCTTCAGAAAAACTGCACTTTAACAAAATATCATCTCAACATTAAGAAAATCAAGGTTAAGAAATCCATAAAGGGGACTAAAAACATTTGCCAGGAAAAGGATTTGAAGGAGACACTGGCATTTGCAAAATGGTTGCTATAGGGCTGTAGCTCCTGAACATTTGCAGGGCTACCTGTAAAAAAAATTGGCTGCGAAAAAGCCTTAAACTTCAGCACTAGAAAAGTCTCCAGAGGAAATGGTAGAAGGGTTATTTCAGAGAAATCAAATACATTTCAAATAAAAATTTGTTAGGCTTAATGAATAAACTCACATCACTCTTACATCCAATTAGATTTTTTTTTTTTTTTTGAAGAGGCACATAAACTTTCCTGTTTGAGGGGATAAATGAATGACAAATTGTCTGATGATGGGAAGAAATTTCCTCTGCTAGCAGATGATTCCAATACAGAGTTTCTTGTATTCTCTTCCTTTGAAGTATCTGGTATAGGCTGTGGTTAGAAACAGGATATCAGCCTGTGGAACCCCAAAGACATTTTCTTGTAGCTCAAAGTTGAGACGGTCACAAACAGCAGTTGTTCTGGTTAGAAAAAGTATCACGCATTTGCTGTAAGTTCAAAAGCTCTCTGCTCAGCACCTGGATTTTCTGCTCTTCATGCCACATCTTTACAACCACTTCCTTCAGGAACTGGCCATAAAATGTGCTCTGATGGTGACAGCTCTTAAAAAGTTATGCATGTGAGTGGGTTTGAAAACACACTCCTTTTGTGGATGCAGCTTTGTTACAGGACCTTTTTCTCATGTATGCTAGTACGCAGGCACTCTTTCAGCTTTTTAGTCTTTGATTGGAAATTCAGCCTAATATCAGAAAGAATTGATGCCTGCTCGAAACCCTGCAAGCTGTCAAAAATGAGTGAAATGTGGCTGAGGAAATGTCCCCACCAATTTGTTACTTTTTAAGTCAAAACTACTCACTACTCCTAGATGCATCTTTTTATTTTCCAAGGTGCTTTGTGAAGATCCAAGTGAATTAAATGACCTGGCAATTGGGCACAGGAAAAAAAGGTGACGAGCTAAGGTGCCAAGGCTAAAACCAGTGATTCAGGGGTCCCACAAAACCCTTCCTCAGCTGTCAGCAGGATACTATCTCTTTTCATTCACCCACTTGTAACCTTGCAGGAGCAGAAAGTGGCTCACATTTCAAACACAGACCTTTAAAGACAGAATTCAGGGTCTGGTGCCCTGTATAGAATAAGAAATCCCCTTTTTATGGACTTAGGCTGTCATTGTACCTCGTGTCCCTTAGGAGAATGGAGAAGGAAGACCATGGAAAGTTCACCTCAGGGAGTTGCCGGAGGAGGGGTACTCTGGGTGCCAAACCTTGAGATACTGGCATCTGAATCCTACAGATCGCAGGAGACAAATTCTGGCTTCACTTAAGGGTATGGGATTTTTGCCACTAACTTAAGTCAGGATTTTTACCCCAGGGAACCAGGAACGCAGTCTCCTGCCATTGAATGGTCTGTTCTTCTCCAGTCTTCGCCTGCCTGATGCTGGAAGGAGTCCATTTGTTCAAATTCTAGGGAAGCAAAATGCAGCAAGTAGTGTTGCATCTGTGATGGGTGCTAAGAGTTTGGAAAGTAAATGTGTGGTATTCCTTGCTACCTGACACATTACAGCCCTTCAAACCCCTTTCCAAAGATAGAGGTGAGTGCTCTTTGCTCACCCAGTAGCCTCCTGCAGGCCTGTGGCACTCCTGGCTGCACATGGAAGTACAGCTATGTCTAGCCCTGCAGCAGATGGCAGAAACCTAAACTAAACTGCCGTACTGGCAGTATTGCAAAGGCTGCCCTTGCTTGCTCTGGCCAAATGGTTTGCACCAAACCCCTCCATTTCAGGCAGATGAATGTATGCAAAGGCTTTTCTGTTCTCCAAAGTCACCTTTGGTTTCCTCTCAGTCCAGTCCCAGGGAAACAGAGCCACTGACTACTCACACATGACCCTCGAGTCACAGCAAAACACAAAGCTCCTCTGAGCAGAATATATCTCTATGCTGCATCATATTGCTCTTTAGCTTGCTTCTTTGGAAGTCTTCCCATTTCTGTGGCTGGCCCAACCACTCAACGGGGTTCTGGGGTTTTCCCCAAGATGAGGACGTGCACTGAGGTCTATTCACTCAGTGAACAAAGAAATCCTGCAGTGACACCCAATAGTCGGGGCCACTGCACAGAAAACCCCATTCATTGTTGCCAAGCCACCAGGGTCAGCCACACAGCTGGAGTTCTACCTGTTTATTTATTTATTTCAAGGTAACCATCACTTGGGGTTTTAGCTCATGTTGATAATTTCATACTCCTACTCCAAAAAGATACACATATATATGTGTCTATACATTTCCTGCTCGGTAGCCTGGACCACAGTGTTGATCTGAATGCTCCTCAGAGGCACAGACCATCTCCCCTTCACAGCAGGAATATGTGGGAACTGCTGAGGGTACTTTAGCACAAACATCATGTCCCGTACCAGTACACTACTGGGACATTGGAAGGTTCATTTAAGATACACCTCAAAAAATGGAAAAAAAAAAAAAAGAAAAAAAAAAAGACTCTATTTCTACTTATATTTCATATCTGGTATGAACAATATATCCTGCATCTGTATTCAGGCCTATCTTCTATTCTGTCTTTTATTTAGCTGCTCAGAATTTTCTGAAACAAATTTATCAGGATTTGAATTTTGCAATGTTCAGACTCATGAATCAGCAGAGTGCTGCTGCTTTTGGCTGTGCACATCAAAATGCTCTGTTCTAAGTTGTGGCAGCACTTTTCTAAAATGTGGTTGAAAGTTATACTTTCTAACCTGGCTTTTACCATTGTTCTCAGGAAACTGTAAAGAGTAACCACTTTTCAAGTGAAATCACTTGAGTCCAGTAGTTCTGGAATTGGGCTTTTAAGATTGGAAATTGTCCTCCAGGGCACAAGGACTGTAATGCTTCAGCTTTTAGAAGTGCCTGAGCTTTTAGTTTCTTCATGTTGATTTAGAAGATAGGGTACTTTTGGGAACTTATCAGGCTTGATACTTCAACATCAAGGATCCCACTACACTAAATTCCCTATCCCTGTTCTTTTTCATGGGATAGAATGGAATCTCACATCAAGTGCTTACACAGTTAATAAGCTAACATCGGCACAACACTGAAACAGAGAAATTGAGAGTGTGAAAATTGAGTGTTGTGCTTGCTCATAGTGGTAAGCCTGATTCTAGTCCTGTCATTTCTCTTAAAACAGATATTGATGAATTCTGCAGCTCATTGTGACATAACCATAGAAAATGCAGAAAAAGAAATGCCAATTCATAGTACACTCTCTATATAATTAAGAATAATAATTAATCTATATAATTAAGAATAATTAAGATTTCTAGATAAGAATTAAATTTAAGGCTATGTATGACTTTGTAATGTTTCAGCCATCCCAATGTACGCATTAATTCCAGCTTCCCCATGCAATGATATGTATTCAGTGACTCCTTAGGTCATTATATGAATTGTGTTAAGCCTGGAAATGACTTTGTGCTTTCTTTGCCACCTCAGAGTACACATCAGTGCACAGAGCTGGGATTGCGCAAGCAGAGAGTTGGGGGGTGTTACAGCCCTGGGAAACCTTTCTTTTTCCAAGCACCCAGGGGGTGGGGGGCTGCTGGGAGATCCTGTCTCACATGACATTTTCAAGCAGGCTTGAAATCCAACAGAAGCCAAACCAGAGTCTGTCAACTCTTCCTAAATGAATTTACAAGTGAAGAATGAGGGAATGAGATGAATGGCATGGGGTGGTTGCACATAAGTGCAGGGAAGCAACTAAAAATATTTGTAGAGATCTAAGTACACCACCCCAAAAATACACACATACTTTCCACCATGTAAATATCTTGTCTCTGGTTGGAAGCCAAACATTTTTCTATTTATTTCCACATATGCCACCATGATACTAAGGAATTTAATTGCCTAATTCAAAATGTTAAGAAAATACCAGAAGGCTGAACATCCTGGAAAAGGACAAGGTGTTAGGAGGATGTTAACTCATCTAGCATCCTGTGCTGAATAAAAGGAGAGCGTTTCCTGTTGCTAGTGCTTCAAGCTTGCTCTCAAATGATTTGTGAAAAAGGCTGCATTTGGTCTGTATGAGAAGCCAAGTTCTGCCTGTGATAAGCATTGGGAACACTTGCAATGATACCTTGTTTCCAGGCATCCTGACAGCTACTTCCAATTTGCATTTCTAAGTGGAATTAGCAGAGAAAGGAGAGTCACACATTCCTTGCAAACTGGGACAATTGGTTTGGTTTGTGCTTTGAGCAGCAAGGCTCCTTTTGAAGCCCAAACCTCCCAGAGAATCTTTAGTGTGACAGGAGAGATGACCTTCGGGTGAAGACAGCGGTAGATTTGTGCTTAGGATTCTTATGCCATGAATTCCCTATATGACATGTGCAAGTCATGCAAATTCTATTGGACTTCCTCATTTTCCCAACAGGGATGTCTGTTTTGCCTATTTAAATTACAAGTCTCTGAGCAGAGCAAAACTTTTTATTACTAAGCCGTGAAGGAGGCTGGGTGAACCTTCCACAGGCAAAACTTCTGTCACTGAAGGTGACGCTGGGCAGCTGCAATCACTCTGCAAAAACGTTTTACACTGTTTTAGTGGTGTCTTGCAGGAAAACAGATCTGTTGTAGCAGAAGAGACCCACACTCACTGGTTATCCCTCACAGTTGCCCTCTATTCCTCCTCGAATTCCTGACCCAACACTGCTTTTATGGCGAGGCTTGTTAGAAGTAGTTGCAGGTTTCCTGAGTGAGTACAGTCAAGCAAATTCCCTCCCAGCCCTCTGTCTCTTCAGTTTCCCATACCACAAGGAGCAAATTTTATAGAGGTGCGACTGCTGTGATAACATTTGCCTGAATCCAAGGATGCCTCCCCAGGAGGTAGGCCTGGGGGTGGACTGGGATGACGCTGCTCATGTTGCTGAAGTGGGAAAAGGAGAGGCCGGGAAGAGCCATTCTGACCCAGGCACCTTTGCTGTCAAGTCTCTTTGCTATAAAATGCCAAGCTGCATTTGTCAGCGGCTAAAACTCCATTTGGGTGAAAGGATATTATTCTAAAGTGAAATTTGTATTACATTAACTAATGAAATAATGTTGTGGGTTTTTTTTTTTTTAAGCCATAAAATATTCAAACTTGTTTCATATAGTTGCAAGCTTACACTATGTGTCCTCTCCAAACTCAGTCTCCTTGATTGCATCTTGACAGTACCCATCAGAAGAAAACCCAGCATCCCTGCACTGATTAGGCTACAGCGGATTGTTTGCCTTTCATGGTGCTTTGTGTCTTGGTGGTGTTTGCACTTTCCAAGCAGCCAGGGTCCAAACACACCATTTACTGCTTCGGTTTAGAAATTTCTACACATAAGCAACCCCTTTGATTCAGATGAAAGCAAGAGACCATTGCAGGCTGCAAGAAGATAACACAGCTTAGCCAGGACTTCTGTGGGACAAGCTGAATTTGAATGACCAGGGAACAGAGCTGGTCTTCCTGTTGTAGAGTCAAAAGAGTATGATGAAATGGAAGCAACAGGCCATTGGAGTCCCTTGGCCCTCGGCTTGGCCACAGAGGGATCAATAACCAATGCAGACCACGGGATTTTTTGTGCCTCAAGCCCAACTGAACACAATGCCCGATCCACAGTGCATGTGCTTCTCACGAGGCCGGCAAAGTCCTTTTGTAGAAAGATCTAACAAATACACACATGTATCACAAATGTAAACAGAAATCTATGCTTATACAAGCATGTAATATTTCCAGAAATACATGAGCACAAATATAAACCAATAAAAGGTGAATGTGGACTCAGGATCTCAGCAAACCTGTGACAAATTAGGCCACTGAGGTTTTTATGCAACTGGCAGGTCATCCCACGTGTGGATTACACAAAAGACCACTGTTGCAGGGAGCAAACCTTTCATCCAAGGACAGGTACACTTCGGCACGTGTGCTCTTTGCCATGCCCTTTACATGCCTCTTGAGGCAGCTTCATTATTCAGCTAAGAAACAAGCAGCAGCACATAGAAAAGTTGTGGTTGCCCCATCCTGGAGGTGTTCAAGTCCAGGCTGGGCCAGCTTTTGAGCAACCTGGTCTGGGGGGGGGTGCTCCTGCCCAGGGTAGGGGGTTGGGACTCCATCTTTAGAGTCCCTTCCAACCCAAACCATGCTATAATTCTATGAAAAAGCAGTAATGGCTTAGCTGGGTTCTCACTTAGAGAAAAATAAACCTGGGCTTTTCAGAAGCATGGGGTGCTGGCATGACTAGTCCCCTTTGGAACTAACTGTAAAAATTCACATATATTCACTGGTTTCCCTCCGGATCCCTCAAGTCGATCAGCGTCCATTTTAACTGGGTCATTTCTCTTCCATCTTCCATGTTAAAT
Source organism: Pedionomus torquatus (assembly GCA_013398155.1). NCBI lineage: Eukaryota > Metazoa > Chordata > Aves > Charadriiformes > Pedionomidae > Pedionomus > Pedionomus torquatus. Next base: position 76,033 of record VZRU01012155.1, read on the forward strand.
CCCTCTGAGTGGGGATGGCAAGTGCCAGCACTGCCATGTTTCATCAGCATCCTCATTGTCGGGCCAGCTCTCAAAAAGCAAGGCCGCCCTTGCCCAGCAGCCGTGCCTGCCAGCCTCTCTCTCCGCTTTCCCCTTCTCTTTGGGCCCACTGTGAAACAAAATAAAATAAAAAATGTCCATGCAGAGTACTTATTCCAGCTTGAAACTGCACGTGGGATGAGAAGGGAGAGCAGGTGGGGAATCTTAGCACTAGTCTTGGCTGCCGGGGCCTGTGGGGGGGCCACCAGGCTGGAATGTCCTCCCCCAAAAATGTATAAAACACCTGAAAGCCACCTAGGGAACACCTGCCCCCACACTCCTCACTGGCCCATGCCTGGGGCTAGACACATTCGCCACCAAAAAAGGTAAAATAAATCCTTTTCCTCAGAAACTCTGGGGTCTTGGGGAGGTGACCTTGGCAATGGCTCCATGCTTCCCGGCACTGCTTTGTTCTCCCCTCGTTTTCCAGTCAGCCAAATAACAATAAACAGTGTCATTTCAGATATGATGTATTTATATTTACATGGTACATTTTAAAGCAATAGCTACACTGATCATACATATTAGAAACAATAAAAAAAGAAGTTAAGAACTAAAATGTACATCATACACTTGTATATATATTTTTTTTACACAGAGGTAAAAAGGTTTATAAAAATCAATACAACAGTGTTTTAACTTTTAGTATATAGATACAATAATGATGCGGCTTCAGGCACTTTAATTTGTTAACGTGAGCAATAGCTTGGAAAAAAAAAAAAAAACAAAAAACCTTTCCACAACAGAAAAAAAAATGTGGTTAATGTTTTGTTACCACAGGTACAAAAATAAAATCTGAATAATTTCTCTCAAATGATTTATGTCAGTATTGCAAAGCTGACTGGGAGAACGCTACACACTGTTCAGCAGCAGTGTGAAAATTAAGGAGAAATATTTACAAAAAAACACCCATCTCTATCCTTGTGCCCTTACACCACTGCCTTCACAAACCAAATAACACACGCAGCAAAATCTACAAGTATTACAAAAACCCATGAGGGGAGGAGGAGGGGAAGAAAAAGAATAAAATTAAAAAAAGAGGGATTTTTTTTAAAAAAAACCTTGTATTTCCAGACATACAGAAAGGCTTAGAGTATGTCTACGTAACTTAAATAAATAGGGGCACTTCAAGACCGGACAAAAAGCTGTAAGATCTTTTTGTAGTGTTGTGCTTTATAGAGAGAAGATCTTACAGATGTTTGTTTGCATGAAACAACTTTGAGAACAGAAATAAAAGGAAAAGGTTGTTCCATTATTATTTTTTTTTTCGAGGCTGGCTTGATGTTTACTAGACACCATTGAGAGATTTGTCAACTGCTATTAGGCACAAAATATTTGTATTTCATTCAGCAAACCCAGACACATCACCCAGAGTGTAACACTCCACCCCTTTTCCACTATCATTCTTTTTGTTTTTATTTTTTTTCCCAACTGAAAAAATCCCCAGCAACTGCTACGAATTAAGCCTACCAAACTCTATAGTATATAAGCACATTGCATACTTAATTCATGGTTGACTAAAAAGCTGTGATTAACTCTCAGAGGAACCATTGGGACATTCCACCAAGAAAGAATGGCAAGTGTTCCTTTTACATTTATTTGGCAAATTAATTAAAAAAAATAAAAACTTCCTCTCTTTTAAGACTGATGTCAATGTGCAATAGAGGGAGGGAAAGGACATGCGCCCACTGGCAATTTACTGCAGAAAGAAATTATGGCAGGAACAGCAGTGCCAGCTTTGACAAGCCAATCCCTAGCTGCCTCAAAGTATTCAGATTGTACTATGCTAGTTAGAGCTCACTGCGCTAAATCATTATTTTTTTTTTTTAATAAAAATTATTTGGCTATTCCTTGTAATATATTAGAAAAATACTCTTTTTCCAAGCTAATTACAAGCCTTGTACACAAGACAACATGACATTTAGAAAAGAAAAAAAAAAGAAACAAAAAATTAAAATAATCTTATCCTGCTGTATGCACCTTATGCATCCACTTGATAAATCTGGGTGGTGAACTGGGGAGGGGAAAGCCAGGGAGACGCTTCGGTCTGGCTCTTGCAAAGACTCACATGCTTAATCCTCCACACACAGTCACAGAAACGCCAGCTGCACATGTGATATGTTGAGACTTGGGTAAGAATTGGGAGGATTGGGATTACATGTCAGGAAATGGAAGTGGTGGTCAACACCCTGGCTTTTGGATTTTAAATTCCTGTTTAGATTGCTATATGTAGTTTCTACTGTGGATGCGTATGTTCTCATGCTCATGTATTGTACAGAAAACAAACAAACAGATACGATTTTCCATATAATCTACCACTTAATGCAGCATTTCCCCAGAATTGCCATAAGAGTGCTTTTGATGTTGCATTGTTAGTAATTCTTTTGCATAACAACAGTTTTCCTCATCTGAAACATTAGTGTTTATTCACAGATCATTACATGGCTGACTAATAAAGAAGTTCCCTTTCTTTTGGGCAGAACTCTGAAAACACAGTTTTACTTTTCCCATGTCTTTTAGGGAAAAAAGAAAACCCTAAAATTTAAGTTTCCCTTTCAAGTAGTGGTCTGAAATGACTACAGGTTAAGAGAACTACCAGATTCTCAATGGTTATATAACTACGGTAACTGAGCCTTGCTTTCTGTTCACAGAGCTTCACGAACAGAGAAATAATTTAAGATATTTGCTGAAGGAAATGACGATGGACTCTAGAAGAGAAACTGCAGCTTAGATGGCTAATTTGGCTTTGGAAAACAGAACAAAAATCCCTAAGAAAACCAGTGACAGAAATACTGTGTTGTGGTACAAGTTTGTTACTAGCACAACTTCTATACACACGCAATAATTTGAAGGCAAGTTAAAATATCTTCCGAGTGAGATTTCATTCACTACACCACCCTGTTTCTAGAAATGCCAAAGCTTGCTAACATGCTGATGGTACTGCGGGAGGCAAGACGGACACAACCTGAAGATGTTCTACAATCCACCACCATTTAAAGCAGTTTTTTTTTCTCAAACTCATTTTAACTGGAGGAAAAAAAAAAAAAAAAAAAAAACACCAANCATGTACAAGACAGTCTGTTTTTGATTACAGATTAATAATACAAAAGTCTATGCTGTAGGTTAGTTAGTTAGAACACTTGATGAGCAATTCAATGCAGCGTGAGCCCCCAGACGACTGAATGTAAAGTGATCCAAACTGGTGGTTTCTGGATGCTGTCGGGCACAGTGGCTGCATCAAAATGGGTGATCTCAATGCTCCCAAACCAATGTGTTCCTTGAATTACAGGAAAAACATAACACTTTGAATGCATCTGTAGTCATCCAGCAGCTTTGTGTTTTCCACCACAGCACCTGCACATGACCCCACAGTGGTAACAAGCCCGAAGCGGCAAGTAACAGCACATACATGGAGCAATGAAAGACAAGGCGATAAGGGCCATCCACCGGAGGCAAAACATTTCATCACTGGTGTCACACGAGCAAGGATCTGTATAGTCTCCTTCTGGATCGGACATACAGTGATAGAGCATAGTGTCTGCACACCACATACAGCTCACTCGATGGATGCAAGTCTTGACACGGTCTGGAGCATCCTGACATTGACCCCGTTTGTTCTCCTCATGGTTGAACATGTCCCTGCAGTACACACACCGTGACCTCTCACCATCTTCCTTCCGCCTGGGCTTGAATTTGACAGGTTGAGTTTTTATCACAGCACCCTTGATATCTTCACCCAGGTCAAAGTCCGAGTTGTCTACGTAAGGATAAGTGTATTCGTGTTTTGAGGCCTCGCTTTTGGCAAAACGTACGTAGGAGTCCATGTCATCAGGATCAAAGTTCTTTCCCCGTGCTGGGGCATGGCGATAGTCCTCGTATCCAGTCATCCAGATCTTTTCCCGAGGATTGATGCGCACTATCTCCTCATCATCATCTGGAAAGTTGACGTGTCGGTAGGATCGCGGTACTGACTGCAGAAGTAGGGATGGAGAAGAAGAGGGAGAAAAGCTAAATAAGCAATCACTGTCTCCCTGCTTAGTGAATAACCAATACTTAACAGTTTCACCTTTCCTTCTTTGGATGCGCTTTGGCTCAGGAATGGGTATAATTGTCACAGACCTACAAGGGCCTGCGTGCATGTGGTAAAACGTCACAAATTAAATCACAGTGTTAACCCCCCCCTCCCCAATAGTTGGAAGCCATGTAAAGCTAACTAAGAAGGAAAGGGGAAGGAAGGGGAGTGGCTGTCTTGCAGGGATGCGGGAGGGGAAACCAAACACCACTCCTAGCTATGGGACACAGCCCTTTAGGAGGTGATACTGGGAAGAAACCTTACTTGTTCTAGATGGTAGTGGTCAGAGCTATAATGATCGTGAAGGTGTCCACGAGTGCAAATTCTTCGATGTTCGCAGGATGCAGGAGAAGCCAGAGTTCGCACGGGCTGTTCCCTTTTTTGAGAGGAGTTAGAGGAGCTATCTGTAGCGTTCTGTGTTAAATAGAAAAGGGGGGAAGGGGGATCATCATACATTCAGCTGTTGCTGCAAGCAGTATTTGAAGAACACAAACTTTGCACACCTGCAATACTGGCAACACCTGACAGCACACAGCTTCATGAGGTTTCACATAAAATACTTGAAAGAGGTAGACAGGTTGCCAGGCCGTAAAAGCTGTCGCCACACACATGGAAAAATAATATGCCATACCTACCTGTGACATTATCACCAACATCACTCTTACTTGCTTGGTGTATTATTTGTTATACTGGGCATTGCAGGACAATGAGCTTTCATGCGAAAAGCTACCTCTGAAGAGAAAGTTAAGCTCCGTGAAATGATGCAATTGTGTAAGTCCTGTGGGCAGACTCAGAAAGAGCATCTGTGTGCTCGGGCTGAACCACCCTGGTTACCCAGGCTACAAAAATACTGGTGATTTTGATGACCTGCAGGCATCCCATGAAGCCAAAAACTCTTTACACATTCTTCTCCAAACACTCACCAAATTCCAGTTCGTCACAGGCTACTTGAATAATCACCTTTCCTTTAAAAAGGTTTCTTTTTTTTTTCTTATTTTGTCACTAATCTCTAATGTGCAATGACTGTTACTTGTGTTTTTGTACAATCTTGACTCACGGTGAGCACTTTTTTTAGGTTAATTACTTACATCATTACACAACAACCATCACAAAAAGGTGAGCTATCAAACAATAACATGCTGCTGCCAATACCCACAGCTTCTTAATATATGTATTTCTCCTTCTGGAGAAATACACAGTGGGGTCCTGGTCTTAGCCATTCTCTCTCCATAGCCCTTCCTTGATTAAAATACTTTCCATACAATATCTAGACATTTAAGATTTTGCCCATTAATTCCTATAATAGATTGGTTGGATTTTTCATATTACCATGAATAGAGTGCATTAACAGCTGTTAAATGCCCTAACAGATGAGGAGCAGGAAAAAAGAGCCTCTGTGCACAATGATCAAAAGATCTGTGACATCGCATCTGGCTAAAATTTTGGTGCTTTAAACTAAAAAATCTCCGTCCCCCTCCAACTAACAAGCTGTGCTGCAGCTACGATGAGTCCAAATGAAAGGCTTCCATTTGCCACAGCAGTATTAGCTAAAGACACAACCTCAAAAGCGGAAAAAAGTTGTATTGGTAGTGGGAGAAGACTGGTTTTACCTGAAAAACCTTCTCTCCTTGTCAAGAATGCAGTCTCTAAATATTATTTTCCAATGAATCGTACTAGTCACGTCTCTTAGTCCAAGAATACAAGAACGCTCATTGTGACTATTTGTTTATTCTGAAAACAACACCCTGCAAGACTCTGCCCAAAGGTGAGCACACCTTAAAGCATTACACCACAAAACAGATGTTGATTCTCATTAACCGATGCAGCAATTAGGACTGAACTCCCAACTTACTTTATTGAAAGAAAATATACAGATTTGTTTGCAGTGTGATGTAAAGACAGGCTGGGTTGTCTGGGAGGTACAGCAAGCAGGATGGCTTTTGAATGAATGGCTGACCCATCCATAAGGAACAGACCTTTAATGCACATGTTTTGGTTGTGGGGTTTTATTTTCTTTTTTTTTTTAAACACAAGTACCTAGAAGCAGAACAAATCTTGAAGATTGTGAAAAACACCTCTAAAATGTAACTGTACTGATATTCAGGCTCTTTTTTAAAAAGTGGCTTCATCAGTCCAGTCTTCGTAACTTACTAGACAATGGCACTTCAAACCTGGGGTTTAAGCCCTTCAAAGCTAATACCCGTGCCTGTAACATTAGGTCCTACAATATCTAGCACACTCTGGGGACTATTCAAAAGAAAACTAGCAGCTTCTACAAACCAGTACTTTGTGATAACATTAAGCTTCCAACCTATTAGGAAAACCTGAGAAGAGTTAGGATTTAGTTACAAATGCCGCCTCACATGAGCACCTTTTTGCAATGCTGTACTGGTGCAGCCCCGGATGCCGAGCTGTAATTTAAGCTTCTCAGAACAACAGAGAGGCACACACCCCACAGTCCTGGCAGCTTCAGCCAGTATTCTCCAAGTTAAACTTTGACTGGTGTGAACCAAAAAGGAAGCAAGGCCTTAAGGCAGTGCTGTGCCAGCCAGCAGGACCCTTCAAGTTCACCGGAATCATGGTTGAGCCCTGCTGGAACAAGCCTTTTGTGGATAACCTCCAAAAAACATTGTGGGTGCTCATGGTCAAAATAACGAAGCCTGGGAAAACTACCCAAGTGGAGGAGGTCACACACACTGGTCTGCAACCCCCTCACCCTCTTAGATGAAAATAAAAATCCCAAACTAGATATAACTGCTAGATAATCTCAGCGGGGCAGCTGAGAACTATAAACAGCCCTCCAAGCTGCCGGCTATTTGCAGCCTCTCAGGGAAGGCAGTATTTCTGCAATAAGCAATTGGAAAAGAGGCTGTAGTGATTTTTATCTTGCCCGATTCTTATCTGTTCTTGCTTTCCTCCACATCGTGTTCTCCTTCAGACCTGGCAGGGCAACCAAACCTCTCCACACATATTGACATGGCTACAAAACCTGTTTGCAGCATAGCACAGAGGCTGCAGCTCCGGCCCCTGCTTTCATCTTATTAAAAATTGCTGCATTTCCACCTTCAGTCTACTCAGATTAGAGGGGCAGTTTGCCAGCACAAACTCTTACTCTAAAGCACCCAGGAAGGGAGAAAGCCAGCTATTCGAGACTATGTCTCTGCTCAACTGTCTGTAAAAAAACAGTTCATGCTGCCTCCTGGTCAGTGATGCTAAAGGTGGCTGGTTGACAAATGCAGTGTCTGCAGGGTTACCTTGCTGACCATTGACTGGGACAAGCACTGTTGCTTTCCAACAAGGTCCCCCTTCAAAGCTTCAGACTTCTGTAGGAGGAGAAGGCTCTTGACACGTACGAATGAATGGTTTGAAGACTGGGGAAAAAAAAAAGGTAAAGAACACCCTCCTCCCAAGCAGAAGTTCACCAGTAAACCCCACAGTCTCATCATCTCTGTTGAGTAGCAATGATGTAGAGAAAGGGTGAATGACAAGATGACGCCGTTTTCTGATGTTATTTGAGGGAGTAAAATTGAAAGCTGACCTTGAAAACTCAGTTAAGAATCTCATAATTCTGAGAAATGGATGATAAAAAATAATTTAAAAAAAAATACCACTAAAATGAAAGTGACAGAAACACCTTGACCTGTTATGCAAAATGGTGCACTCGGAGCTAGCTACCTCTGCTCAGTAAAGAGATCTTGGTTGACATTGCCAGCCTGGTGGCTCAGCAATGAATTAAAAAAAACCCATAAAGTGGCGGCAACAAAGATGATCATCAAGGCCTTGCATGTATCTGCTGTGCTTCCCCAGTCTGTCTGCGGTTCAGGCCCCTGCCCCGCCATCCTATGTCAGTAAAGTTATTTTCATCATAGCAAGGTCACAGAGCCATGGTCAGGACAACAGAGGACACGGAACAGCTTCTCAAGAACAGCTTACTAAATAGCTTGGGACTCTTCAGTCTGGAAAAGAAATGATGGAAGGGACCACAAAGATAGAAAGAGGTCTACTGAACCACGAGTTCCATGGGAATGTAAGTAGGAAGAGATGGTCCTTCTGGTATCCTTCAGAAGAGAAAATTGTGAGGCATTTACTGGAACATGCTTAGATATTTAAAGAGAAGGACGTACTTCTGATGGTGCACATAGTTTAAATGTGAAGCTATATGGAAACCCTCAAAATGAATTAAGTGACCAAGGATCAAAGGCACGATGACACTCAGGCCTTCAAAAACCATACTCTTCTCTCAGTATTACTCCACTGGGACTGACTCTGGACTTGGATGATGGCAGGAAGTCGGGCACGTTCTCAAAGAAAAGGCACCCTCATCTTCAGCCAGGTGCCACTACAAAGAAACAATGGCCAGATGTTATCAGTGATGGAAGCAGGGAACAACTTCTGTTCTCCTGACAAGCCTGGGTCTTGGCTGGAATTTTCTACCACCAGCATAGTAGTGAAAATTCTGGGGAGGCTGGTGAAGAGAGCAGGCATGAGAGGCTTGTTGCAGGTCACCCAAATACAACACACCTGCCTACAGGAAAATACCTAGAAAGGACATGGCCTCTAGAGCCAGGCTATTTCACCAATGGAAAAACATGTCAAAGACCATAAAGCCACCAGTTTGTCAGAGAAACACTGTCTTCCTCTAAAGCCTGTTGAAACCAATTCAGCTTCAGTATTTGGTTTTGAGTGGATATATTGAAAACATGCCCAGTAACCACATAAGAGAAATGAACCTGAAACTAAAGTTGCTGGAACAGGGAGTCAAGCAGGAAACTCTGTTTCAACATGCCCTCAAATGCTCAATTAGAGCAATTTGTGCTGCACGTACTAGAGCTTTGCGATTGCTATGGCGGTCATGAAGTCTTGAGGTTTCACTGCTTGGATAACAAAATCATTAATCATTACCATAATAATAATTCTATAAAACCCATGCAACACATTTCCTTTTGCAAGTGAGCTGTACCTATCTGAGCAAGCACACATACCACAGGTTTGATATGGCTGCTTTGAGAAACAACACCAGGCTTCTACACACAGATGATTACACTGTAATAATTTAAAAAAAAAGGATAAAAAAAGCGTCCCTTCTTTCCCCTCAGACTTTCAGAAGTGACTCATTAAATTAAAACCCCCTAGTCATTAGTAAAGAAGATTATGTTAATCATTTACTGCAGTTTACTTCTCATTGACATGGATTTGTTACACAAGAACAGCCGGCTAATCAGGTGCCTACGTAATACTCTGAGATAAGCACATATCATAAAAACTGATGTGAAAAATAAACTGCCTGCTCCTGAACTGGACTGATCACCTTGCCTTATAGAATTGCCAAAGTTGGAAGGGATCTTTCAGATCACCTAGTCCAACCATCAACCCAACACTGACAAAACCCATCACTAAACCTTATTTAAGCACCACATCTGCCTGCCTTTTCAGTACTTCCAGGGATGGTGACTCCACCACTTCCCTGGGCAGCCTGTTTCAATGTTTGATAACCCTTTCAGTGAAGCAATTTTTCCTAATATCCAATCTAAACTTCTCCTGATGCAACTTGAGGCAGTTTTCTCTTGTCCTATCACCTGTTACTTGGGAGAAGAGATCAACCTCCACTTCTCTACACCCTCCTTTCAGGGAATGGTAGAGAGAGAGAGAAAAAGGTCTCCCCTCAGCATCCTTTTTCTCCAGGCTGCACAACCCCACTTCTAGCTCCTTCAATGGCTCCTCACAAGACTTGTGCTCCAGACCCACCACCAGCTCCACTGTCCTTCTCTGGACATGCTCCACAGAAGCCTCTAATAGCTTTACAGAATAGGTTCACCTGTCACTTGTAACTTCCAGAAGTGCTCTCACCCAGCTAAAGCATTTGCAAGTTTGCTGTCAAAAACAATTATGGGTCAAGCAAGACAAGATTATTTTTTCCCCCCCTCTAGGATTTTAATGGTTACATAAGGTGGAGAAACAGGGAGAATAGAGTATTGTGACATTGAACAAGTAGTTTCACAAGTAATGGTCCTAAAGGAATCAAAAACCCACGCCAGCCTGGCCTGTGCAAAGCCAAGGCCCTCTATAAGCCAACCTCCTATCTACTGCTACACTCCCCTTGGCTCTTCTCCTACTGCCCTGCAAGCCTGTTCACAGCATCACCCAGATCTCAAGGGGGATGTCAACACACAGCACAGAAATGCAAAACTTGGTGGACGCTCAAGGTCTCACCAAGACAGACTCCTGCAACAACCAAACCTCCTTGCAGTGGCTCCTGTGTTCACTTCAGGAAGCCCAAACACAGTAAAGAGGAGCCCATGGCTGCCTCACCATCTGAAAAGACATCCTTCACCGTCCCCAGGAAAAGAAACCCAGTGCTCTCACCAATTCACAGCTTGAGGATAAGCCTGGAAAAATGACAGCCCAGCAAGCTGCATCCTCTCCCTGGCTGTAGCCCAACAACCTTCAGCGGAGACCAGTGCGATCAGCCCCTCTGAAGCCAGCCAGGGCCTTTTGTTTGTGTGCTCTGCCCAGGTGCGATCCCTTAGGAACCCCAGCACAAGCCAGCTCTTCTTCGCTTGGCCCTTTTCATTCGCTGGAATAAGGGGAAACACAGCTGTGCTATCAATACAGAAAGAAAAGATGATAAAGTCGGCAGAACGGTACAGCAAGTGAGCAATACCGAGCTAATGCAGTTTATCTGCAGAGCCTCTGCTGTTTATGTACTTCACCAAGAGGAAGTCTGAGAGCTATTTCAGACGCGTGGCAGAAGAAACTTCCACCTCTCCAAAGAAACTAAGATAAAATACAGTCTCACAGAACTCCCTCAGTTTAATCTTGACAGAGGAAGTCTTTCC
>VZRU01012155.1:87067-104857 GCA_013398155.1 Pedionomus torquatus
TTTTAAGCCTAAAGAGATACAGGACTTTTGTGTTTCACAAAGAGGCGAAGAAGCCCACCTTGGATGGGGCTTTGAGCAAGCTGGTCTAGTGGGAGGTATCCCTGCTCATGGCAGGGAGTTTCAACGTGATGACCTTTAAGGTCCCATCCAACCAAACCATTCTATGACTCTACGAAGAACAGAAGTTCTAATTTTTGTCTCAAAACACATCTTTCTCTCTATTCAAGAAAATGAGGAGAGCTGACATCTTCCATCCACTTCTAAACATGCCCCCTATATTTAGGACAGCCCACTTCAAAGAAGGCTTAGATTATTTTAGAATTAAGAAAGAAAAAGGTTCAGTGTGAAAAATTAAAAATGGTTTGAGACTCCTGGCACCTGAGCACAAGTTTTTAACTTGTCATGGCAAGATAAAGCCACAGAAGAAAATGCTTTCATCAAATTTATGTTTGTTTCCTATCGCTGAAGACAAGACAGAAGTTATATTGGCAAAAATGCCTTCAGTGTAGTTTTGAAAAATTTTCGACACTTTCATCTACTGAGGACCACTGCAGCTGAAGCTAGCTCTATTTCCTTTACCCTGAAGGAAAAGCTTCACGTTAGATCACATTCATAGAATCACAGAATTGTCTAGGTTGGAAAGGACCTTTGAGATCATCTAGTTCAAGCATCAACCTAACTCTGATAAGTACAGTGCAAAGTAGTTAAAAATTCCAGTACAGTTCAAAGACAAACTGGCTGTATATAACCATTACCATAAGCATGGATGCAGATTTCTATAAAAGCAGAACAGGACTATAATTTCTCAAATGTTTGGACTGTTTCCTAGTCACCACTTACACAAATACCAACATAAAGTGCAGATAGCTAGCTAGTTTTACTGCTACCTTTTTTATTTTTAAATGTTGTGGTCTGGCTTTCAGTGCCAAAGAGACGCTGGTGGCTGTGCTGTCTTAAGTCAGCAAAACTTAAGGAACATTTACGAGGATTTGGTGCGCAAGATCATCTCTATTAAGCTAATGCAAACCTGCTCCTAGCATCATCAGTCAGTTCTACATGGATCACAGATGTGGTTTCACAGCTCGCTTTGGGGAGTAAAAAGAGTATCTGAGAATCAGATGATATGGCAAACCCTCAGATATGGCAAGAGGGAAAATCTCTGTGCTATTTTCCTGTTTCACTACTTGCCAGTGACACATGGCGCCAGACGCATCTTTGCAAAAGCAGGCATTTGAAAAGGTACAAAGAGAAATGCCTGCAAAAGTTGGAGGAAGACTGAAGCCAGACCCCATTTTGCTCGGACTCAGCCCAGGATCAGTGGATATGTGTGGCGTTTCCTTCCTGTATGATGGCCCTTGTCTTGCCCCTACTGCACCACCACTTTGGTGGAAGGAAAAGCCTGTCCATCAGGCGCTGGGAAGGGTAAACCAGAATGTTGTAAGGGGAAAAAACCCCCAAACACCCTAAACCACAAGCCCCAGTTACTGAGGCAGCTTCCTGGGCAGCACAGTGGTCCCACAGCGCACTGGTGACAGTAGGACGGCTCTGCCTACCCATGAGGTGCTTGTGTCCTTATCAATCTGCAGAGCCCCTCCTTCCCAGGACTCCTGCGTTTCCTTTTCTTCATTCCTGTAACTCCTCCTTGCCGTGGCCTGATTGAATTTCTCCATGTTGAAATGAGCTACGTTATTTCAGTGGGATCTTTCTACCTAAACCTGCAAACTGTTTAAACCAACCAATTGCTCAAAACCATCCAGGGAGAGAGGCAAGCTTTGCCCTTTTGCATACTGGACTCTGTTAATCTGTTTATGCCCTGGAAATGACACCCCAGTGCAGACTACAGCATTGTCAGGATGATCAGCTGCCCATTATTTGTGTTTGTACAGCTCTGTGAAGACTAGCAAAGCGTCCCTCCTCTAACAAATAATATTAGCCACGTGGCCACAGCTGTCCTCTGTGAAGGCCATGAGACGGCCACTGTACCACTGTGGGGAGGTGACGGTGCCTGCTTCTCCCTCCCACTGGTCCCATCACCTGCCTGAGTGCTCAGGCACTCAGGGCTGAGAACCACAGGAATCCAGCCCAAAATCATTTGCCTATCAGCTCCCTGATCTCACCTGACTATCCGCAGAGGCTTGTGCCCCGATGGTACAGGAAGGTCTCCAGAGAAGCAGGGGGCAGAGACAGGGAGTCTGGAGATGGAGGTGGGTGCCAGCTCGTCTTTAAACTTTTCTGTCTTCGACTTACTTGTCATTGGCATAGCTGCAATTAATTTGGAAAGCGCCAACTCCTAATTTTAAGGCGCCAACAGAGAACTTAGCAAAACCCATGCTGCTGAAAAGCTTTTGGGTAGGGATAGTAGGAAATAGAGAAACGAAGCTCAGCTGGGGTGCGTGTGTGCACAGCGGGTGGCACGAGCCTGCGCTGCTGCTGAGCGCAGCCACGAGCAGATGGCTCCACATAACACACTGCTGAACCTCAGCTCTTCCACACAGAAATTTCCAAAGGGGTGGGCCAGGGGGAGGAAAACAGACTGGAGAAGGGGGGGGGGGAGAGAGGGGAGGGAAAGAAAAAAAAATGCTAACAAAAATTGGATTAGGTAAGCTAAAATAATGGGTGCACCTAATCAATGTCTTCACTAGGCACGAATTTAGCACTGCTGCCTCTAAACTCAGTGGTGCGCTCCTCCTATATAATACACCAGGTTACAAATGGAGGGAAAAAAAAACAGTTAAATGCAAACTTCCCACAGCAGACTGATACATTATTTTAAGAAACCAGTTAGAGGTCATTTATTCACACAGTTATGAGCATCCACGTTATTTTATTTGAAATCCATCACCAAAATAGAACCCAACAGCTGATGCAAACTTTTAAAATACCATCTTCACATGTACTGCAAATACGTCAGGCTCCACTTAAAAATGCAATGGTACTTCTTTACTTCTGCCTTTCCTTCTCCTTTTGCAGACAGAACCAGAGACAGATGAACTGCTCCCTATAATCACTTCTGATTTAATTTTCATAAAATATTTACAAGATACAGGGCGAACAGACCCTTGGCAAAACACATTAGGCAGGTCAGGGAAGGAAACAGGGCTATTTAGATGCAGTTGTTTATAATGCATTTCTGTACTGGGCAAAGGTCCATTTTGAGCTCCCCAGACTCATGTATCCTGTTCTTCATCCTCAGTTACTACCAAACACATGCCTGGGGGCTGGCGTGGGAGTACCATCCTGCAGTATTTTGTCAGAGAGCAGTCAGTGTGGTTTTTTTCTCCGTTAAAGGAGTGTAAGGGGAAGCCTATCACTTTAAAGGAAAATCATTCTTGAAGCCTCATGTAAGAGCACATTTCATCGCTTAGCTTTACCAAACTTCTCCTTTTCCTTTCCAAGCTCTCAAAAGAAAGACACCCCTCCAAAAAAAAAACCCCAAACAACCCAGAAACCTTCATTTGAGAGGTTGCAACCAAATTATGATAGACTAGCAAAACTTGGGCACACACTCCAAGTGGCCTGACTTCTCTGTGCTTTTGGCTTTTTTTCCTTTTCTTTTCTACCTGTCACAGGAGACAACAGATTCAATCCAGACCTGTGAGCGTTTAAAGAGTATGTGGAAATCATAGGACCCCTCCCAAAGAGAGGGCAACACAGTCATTTGCCCTGTGGTTCCAACTCAGTCCTCTTCCAATCATTGTCATGACAGATGCTCCAGCTTGGCACCCAGTCCAAATGCTTCCTTCCCACTTAAATTAGGCAGAGAGGTTGGCAGAGAGGTCCAGATGCTGGGGCCAAGCATGGCTTCACCTGCTCACTCCAAACTTGCATTGCTCCAGCCTCACCAGCACTGACTGGTGGCAATTCCCTAACCCTTTCTGCCACAGCATGGGAAGTTGTCAATCACTGCTCTGTCCCCTAGCCGAGTTTGACTGTTTCCAACTGCATTTATACGCCCTGTCACCTTTGGAGGCAGCACCCAGGGCTGGCTGAGACACCCCCATTCCAGCCATCGTCCCAGGCACCTCCTCCAAACAGTGCCCCGGGACACAGTGTTTTGTTCAGATACAGAAGCAGGAAAAATTGTGGCTCGCAGATAGAGCTGCTTGCTGCGAGCAGCAGCTCCCTTAGGTTGTGTACTTAAAATAATAGAAAATGCCATTTTCTGTCTTCGTGAAATTTTCAAGCGCCCCACGGCCAAAAAACTGCACAGCCCAGATTAAAGAAGGAACCTCATGGAAAACTACAGTTGATGCTACTATGTATTTTCAAGGTAAAAGCATAACATTTGACCTTAATGCACCCCCCTCATATCTTGTCATCTCCTTGTCTCAATTGAAGGATGAATTTTGCAGCAGCAACAAGGAGGAAAATGCCATAAACATTAAGCCAGCCTCAGCCACAACTGCAAGAACTACCTTACTGGCACAGCAAAGGTCTACAGCAAAGTTCTATCCACAGCCAGGGGATATGTGACAAATTTCAGGTGGCAGGATGAATAATAGCAGGGCAGTGGAGGTTTTTCGCTGCCCACTTAAGCCAATCACTCTTACGGTTTCCCTTGAGCCAGCACTTCTGCTTCTCTGGCCCTACAGCGAATTGGCTGGAAGAGCTAAACCACCGGCAGAGTATTCGCTTTCTTTTATAGGGCTAGTTTTTGGTTCACTTCCCCAGGCTGGCTCAGCATGGGGTCAGCTGTGCTGGTATAAAGGGGGCCAGGGCAGGAGCCCTTCTCCGCTTGGCTGGCTTTCAGCAGCACTTGAGGCTAAAGATGCATCGGTCGAGTCGCATCCATCAGCTGGGGTTTCACATCAAATAACCCCTGCAACCTCATTCCTGCTCCCAAGACTGGCTCCACTCTTGGCACAGCTGGGCTGCAAAAACAAGGTAGGGAACAAGCTGGAAAGTGACTTGCTTTTCATGGGCGTCTTTGCCTCAAAATCAGGTCCCCTTTACATAATGCCAAAAAAACGCATAGGGAACCACAGCTGAACAAAAGCAAGGCCAAAATGAGGAGGCCACAAATCCAGTCAGTGAAGCTTTGATGACAAGCCCAGGGAGGCAAAACTGCTGGGCTGCAAACAGGGAAAAGACAAGCTGTACTTGCGAACGCTCCTCCTAGCTGAGGATGAGGGATCAGAGGGAAAAAGAAAGGGCCAAAGTGGCTGCTTTTGGGGAGGAACAGCAAAGCCCACCTTCAGCAGGGCGTCCCAGGGGTGGCTTTGTCAGCAGCAAGCAACTTGGGGTTCCCGTCTGGATGCTCATCCCCCTTTTTTCTGGGCTGCTGCT
The DNA here is from genome assembly GCA_013398155.1 of Pedionomus torquatus. Classification (NCBI taxonomy): domain Eukaryota; kingdom Metazoa; phylum Chordata; class Aves; order Charadriiformes; family Pedionomidae; genus Pedionomus; species Pedionomus torquatus. Next base: position 92,354 of record VZRU01012155.1, read on the forward strand.
ACTGCAGCACGCTGGTGCCATGCACTAAGTCCAACTAGTAAACTGATCCAGGTTAAAAAAGCCTTTAAAAAAAAAAAAAAAGGTAAAAAAAAGAAAGTCTCTTCCCCTCCATTCTACTGTATGTTAAGAAAGGGCAATTTCATCCTGGCTATGTTTTGCTCCCGACACGTTTGTGTCATGAGCACAGAAATGCACTAAAGCCTTCAGCTCCAAATGAATTAAAAGGGAAGATGCTCGTGAACAGCTTCACACTTTAACTCATCACATAGTTTAAGCACATTACTACACAGCCAAATTATTTTTTTCAGAAGACAAACATGCAGCTAGCTGACTGCGAGTGCGAAACGGTGCTACAACACAGGCAGATCACAAATTCATCAGCAAGAAACTACAGCTCAGGAAGGCACCAGTCCATTCACCTTTGGACAAGGAATCCTACAGTCAGGTTTGCTGGTGACCCCTCTTGTCCCGAAGCCTCAGGTGACTGCATGTGACAAGAAAACAGGCTTTTAGTAATCCCATGATTACCAAAATGAATGCAAGTCTAGTTATACATAATAACTAAATAGAGTATAACATTGAAAAAGCCAGCACACTAAAATATGCCACCAGATCATCCTTTAAGGCCAGGGAAAGGGGACAATGTGTGTTAAGTAGAGAAAGAAACTAAAAAAACCCTGTCAGGAATCTCCTTTGAACTGCTGGGGCAAACTGAACAAAACTCAATACTTAACCAGTGCATAAATTACACTGCTTACAAGTTCTGGCAAGATATAGCTATAAGGAAACTTCCATCACAGCAGAAGATCGTATTTCAGTTTCCTGCAGGATAAATCCCAATCCCAGTGCAGGACCAACTGTGTTTGTATGTGGGAACAGTACAGAGCCAGGAAATACACTACAGGAACGGTCTTGAGAGGAAGAGCTGTGACAAGAGAAATTGCTTACCCTCAGCAAAGTAGCTTGACACGTTCAAGTCACTGCTATAATTAGCTACATAAAAACGACATGACAGCGAGACTTGGAATATCTGATAGCAATACAGATATTTTCTACTTAATAATTTGTTACTAAACGACAGATGTTCCTTGCCTTGTCTTCACACAGACACCCCAAACACCCAAAGATCTCAAGTGGGCTGATATTTGCAGCAAAGGATAGCTTACTGTACTTGGTCTAATGTGAAAAAAACCCCAATAAATGAAAACAAAATTTAAAAATCACATCTTTTCTTTTGGGTCTGGTTTTGTGACAGCAAACACTTCTGCCTCCTCCACACACGGATGCCCAGGACCGACTGGAATTTCCGACTGCCTTCCCATCATCTCTTCATTGGCGCAGTGGCAACTGCCAGATCCTTGGGAAGCAGGCAGTGCTGCCTGGGTGATCCCCTTCTTGCCAGGGACTGAGGAGGCCGAAGATTGTGTGTGATAAAATGACCATGCACAAAAAGACAGAAGGTGGGTTTACTGTTTTAAAGCCTTAAGAGTGAAATAGTACCAAAGCAACTGAAGTTCAGTGCATTTGAGAATTGTGTTAAACATATTCCTGAGCACTAGCAGGAAAAGCCCACTTTGCCCACCAGAGAGTGACCTCAAAGCAAAAAAACATGATAAATAGAACAAAGGAGTCCATAAACTGCACAGAACTCTACTTCCCCCTCCTTTCTTTTAAGGAAAGCTGACTAAGCTTCAAATCTAACCCCCCAGCCCTTGCTCCTATTAGTTTTCCCCTTAGCTCTTCACTTCATTTACAACTCATGAATCTGTTACATACAGAAGAATGAACAGACTTTATGTACTGCCTACCTCCCCACCGCAGTTATTTTTATATTTCCTTCTGTCCAGACACCAAGCTTAGAGTGAGCAAGGACAATCCATAAGCTAAAGTAGACAATAACCACCCCTACAGTTCTGAAGGAAAAGAGAAGAGCAGTTGCCACCGCAGACCACAGCAGCGATACCTCTGTCCCAGCAACAATCCTCTTAAATTACCAGAGTGAGAACAGCTTGCTTGTATTGGTAGAAAGAGTAAGAAAGTAAGTGGTTTAATTTCCAGAATCACTTTAAAACAAACAGGAGGTCCTGAAGGAGAGGAAGAAACACAACACTATAAAAAAACACCTGTCGGCCAGAAAAAAAACGTTCCACTTGGCTTTCCCTACTGAAAAATCTCTTCAAGCATCAGTAACCAGTGTCATCGAGTAACATGAATTTGTTGTGGGCAAAGTTAACTCAAAGAAGAAAAAAAGCAGGAAAAAAAAATTAATTAGAAAGAAGCTAGCCTTAAAATAGCTGAATATTCAGGATCTTTAAGCTGGTTTAGTGGCATCTCTCCTGCCCATTGGCATAAAAGCAAGAAGAATTCCATCAAGAATCCAATATACCCTGCAATTAATAGGAAGAAGAAAAAGACCAATTAAACTACAGATAAACCAATGACTACAGACTCTGGGACTACCTTGGTAGTTTGTCTGCTGGAACAAATCAAGGTAGATTTCACAGTGCCGAAAGAGCCACATTCAGATATGAAGAACAACTATCAGGTTGATGTTGCACTGACTGTTCAGTTAGGACAGGGATGGCCAGAGCATTGCACGTAACCCAAGAGACCCAACTATAAAAAATACAAATACATCTTAGTCTTATTCATTAGTTAATTGCTTAAAGCCAGGAAAGGTTTTTTTTTTTTTGAGGAAGGGATTTGTCTTCTGGTTTCTGTGTGTGAATTTCTCTCTTCTTGGCGAGTACTTTTTTTTCCCCTTTTTCTTTTAAAATCTGAATTAGAATAGCTGTGATTTACAACACAAGCCCCGAAATCTAGACCTCAGAGGATGTGGCTCGCAGCAACAGTCCTTTTGGCTGCACACGCACAGCACAGCTGGCCGCTGTGCAGGAAGAATAGTATAGGGTAAGGCCGCCCAGTCCTATCGCTGTGACAATCCCCCAGTAGCTCCGTTCAGCCTCACAGAGCAAACAAGGTGGATTTGCTCACGGTGACTACCTAAGCACCGCAACCCACCATCCTATGTAGAGCTCTGCTTCTTCAAAAGGCATTTTTCCTTTCTGTTACTCTAGTTTAGGCTCTTAGAGCTCCTCGATCCCAAAGTGACACTTGTGAAAGAATTAAATCTTCAGTGCTTCTCTACTCTCAGCAACATCATTTTCCATGGAGGAGGTGGGATGAGAGATGCTCCAGCATCACACAGAAATTACAAATATCTTCCAAAGTAATTGGACTGGGTTTCTACATGTCTACTTTGAAGAAAAAGAGCTACAGTGGTTCTTTAAAAAAGAACCATCTGAATGTGAAACAACCAAGCCAGCAAGAAAAATTAGATTAAGTGTTTATCTAACTAACATAAATCTTATAAATTTTAATAGTGAGGCTGTAACACGCTTGAGGCCCACAAGGGAGATGAAAGTAGGGAAAAGGTTTTATGGAAAAGGCAGCAGGGAGAAATCTGGCTTTTTAATTAGGAAACCAGAAAAGATGCAAAGAGGACTGTAATGTTAACATGTGCCACAATCTGCACCGCTATGGCGGAGAACGGATAATTCTGTCTGTCTCTTAAACAACTGTTGGCAGTGTCCAAGCCACAACCAGAACATCTCCCAGCACAGGAATACACATTCATGCAAGATCTGTCTGTATCACCTCAGTGAAGCGGGAGAATAGTTTACCCATCCTGGAGTTGGGGAACCAAGGCAAAGAAGCATTTAGCCGGGAGCCAGCAAGAGAAGCGATGAATCAAGTCTAAGTGTCTTGAAACTGAAAAGCTTGAAAGCTACCCTGTAGCTCAGTCATGCACCTCTGTATCATTCCTGCTCTACCTGCCAAACTCTGCAAGGCTCACTTTGAACAAAAACTAGGATTGGGTAAAAATTATTACTGATTGTGTGAAACAGTTATGATTGTAACATGCATATCAAAACTTAGTGAGGTTGGGGTTTGTTGTTTTCTCCCTTGTGTTCCCATTAACCCCAAAGTGGGCTGCAGTCGTTTTTAGGTACACAAACCAGAACGGACCTGGGAGCTGTTGCTCCTTCTGCCAGTGGTGTCTTTTCTTTAGCACTAAAGCAGGCACAAGGCTGCAGATTTATCTGAAAAACACGAGCAGTGCTTCAGCTGAACTGGTCATAAGGTTTGTTTCATAACAAACACCTCTGCTTTTTCAGATGGACTGCTAAAAGAGACGATTTCAGGCACTCCGCAGACTCTGGAAGACATTGACCTTTCTTTCCTTGGACTCAATTCACATTTTTCACTTCACGGTCATGTGGGATTATTATCTGTAATTGAAAGTAAAAGTGTAGATTTTGCACGAGAAGTCAATTATATGGCAAATACTGTGGCTGAGGAACTAGAGAATAATATTCAGTCCTTATTAAATGTTATTTCTGAAATGAATTTTAATTAAAGAAGGCTGAAGATGCAGGCTGGCTGGCTGAAGACAAACAAAACAATCTCAGACCGTTGCAATGACAAAGTTTCCCCCAACGGAGACAGAACGGATGGCCAGTCTTACTCAGATTGCATCTCTTGAGAGGACGATTTATAACGTACAAGACAGGAGAAATTTATTTGCTAACATATGGAAAACATTTATGGGCTCTACTGAGGATCTGGAATTAAAGAAACACAACTACATATTGTTAAAACTTCTAAATGGAGATTTTGTTTTAGAAATAAGCATTCTTCTCCTCAAGTCAGTGACATTTACTTCTATATTCTTTTGTTTTCTGCCCTGTCAGGTATCAGTTTCAGAACAGGGGGTCGTATCAATTCATCCAGCTGCTGTAGGTCTAATCCACAGGAAAAAAAAATTAGATGGCAAAGTCTTGTTTTTAAAGATGTAACCCACACTTTGGAATGACAGATGCAGAGCATACACCCTAGAGGAGATGGTGCAAGGTACAACTGCCCAAGTTACTGTCTAGGCACCCCAAGTCACAGTAATGGGAGGAGACCAGGCTACTGACACCAGGGATGCTTCTCAAGCAAATACTCATGCAGCCACAGCTGCATATAATTCACCCCCTTACAAACAAAAAGCCCCACCTTCCGGTACATGAAAATGATTCTCCATTAAGCCACACAAGACCACAGCCTGAGGCAGAGCTCTGCCTCTGGGGCAAACCTTCTCTTCCCCAGTAAGTAACTTGCTGGACGTCCGGAAGGGTTGTGTGCTGGCTGATGAATTAATGGAATGGCTGATGTATGAGTTGCATGTGCAAAAATACGCACAAAGCCATCATCCCACAGAGCAGTATTGAAGCTAAAAGGATCAGGAACAGTATAAAAGCCTCATGTCAATCAATACCCAACAGTTGTATCGGGGCCGGTGCTTACATGCGATGAGCCTGAACGTTTTAAAGCTGGTTCCATTACATTAGTGCAAACATCAGTGCTGACACGCAAGATAAAGCTGGGGTGGCCATCTGTAAAGCAGTATAAGAAATGCGAAGTTTCAGACCACTGTGGTTGAACAGATTGAAACATCTTCATCCTTGAAGGGACAGGACCTTGGGCCAAATAGTTGAGGCAACAGTGACGGCTGGGATTTTCAGAGATGGGTAAACGACTGATTAAATGACTCAATCATGCAGATGCTTTTGAAAATTCTGCCGCACACAGTTAAGTTTATTCATGCATGTGTGGGAGAGGGGGAGGACTGTGAGGATTTTAATAACTACCTTAGGAAATAAGAAAGAACAAATGTACTTTCTCTTTAAAACAGAGGAAAAAACCTCCAAACTCAACAAATCCACTGCTTTCCAGGAAAGTTGTAAAGAAGTTTTGTGTGCAAGGCTAACCAAATAGACTATGATACACAAGTCAAAAAAGAAGTGCCAAGAATGAAATGGAACGGTAAAAATAAAACATATCACAACCCTATCAATTTCTTTTGGTCTAAAACCCTTCCATGTTGCAGCCTTATGCAGACACTATACTCCACCATCTCCTACCAGATAAATGGGAAGTTGAGAGCTTTAAAGAGCTTAAAGACTGTAGGGAAAGGAGAAACTACACCCTAGGAAAGCCAAGTAGAAATATTCAGGGGAAAAAAAGATGCTCCTAAAGCTCATTTTTTTGGAGTACAATATACTTGCCCTGATGTGACAGTTTGACCAATGGTAACATACCAGCTTCCACCATCGGTGTAGTCCCTCTCACTGCTCTGGAGGTCGCACAACACACAGCGAGAGCTGCTGGGCAGGGGACAACCCCAGTGCAGGTGTCCCCCTGGATCCCAACAAGGTGCCAACCACGGCTGAGGTTTTCCCCCTTACTGATACCATCAAGTAGCTTGGTTCCTTCTTCTTGTCCTCCTTCAGCAAGCATTCTACTCAATCCCCCCTGCTGTGCAGATATTTTTATCTGTCACCTCCCTAGGGTCAAGCAGGGGGGAAAATCACACTTTTGGCTCTTCACTTTGAATGCAGGAGTTTAAGTGATTCTGATGCAGCTCAAGCGCCCTTCATTCAACTTTCTCAATATAAAGCAATACCTACTTAAAGGCAACATCATCTTCTTCCCACTAAAAAAGCATCCTGCAAGTTTCAAAATCAACACTCAGCCACAAAATCAAGAATGCAAAGAAATATGGGAGTACTTCTAGGTCCCTAAATGTCAGACACTTAGATTTTAGCAAAAACACCCATTCTGTTTTCCACAGACTACTTTTCACTGCTTTAACACCAAGCATTTCCACATTTAACCTGGCGAGAGCAAGAGCTGGCACTTGCTCTCCCAAGGCACGTTTTGAGAGTAGTCTCCTTTCTGACGAGCACAACAGAGTGGCATACAAGTACAGTGCAACATGCAGCTGGTGAATTTGGGGATAAAGCAGCACAAATTGGTAAACCCCTCCGGCTCCAGTGAATGCCTCCCTCCTATCCTGTCCAATCCCGGCGCTCATAAATCTCTACTGGCAGGTAGTTGGGAAGCAGCTGCTAATGATAGTTTTGCTGTGGAGTGCAGGAAGTCACCTTTTAACCCCGCCTGCTGTTGTTTGTCTCCCGGAGTCATGACAAAAGGACAGATGCGGACAACACGCCAATTGTTAGGAGGATCTGGTCAAAACACAGCAGGGAACCTGCCCTTGTCCCACACTGGGCAAACAGTGCCCTCAAAAAACCTTCTGGTATTAAAGTGCTTCCCCAGTGTCCATTTTTAAATGGCTTGATGCTGGTCCTCAGTTCTCCCTCCCTCCCCCTAAAGATGCAGGGAAGCATCCCAAAGACAACTTTAATTGAGTTCGTTGCTGCTGCATGGAAGATGTCCCACCTTCCACCCTCCTGCACTGCAGGACAATGCAAGCATTTATAATATAACTAATGTGTGATTGCAAGGAGCTACTATTGGTGCTGCACAAATAAATTTAATATGACAAAATATTAGTTGTGAGCGTCTTGTTTTCAATCCATGGAGTATCTGTGATCAGATTACAATCTGATCTGACAAAATTATTGTTGTTTTTCTTTCAAAATGTGCATGGGTAACAGGGACAGGAGCTTATTCTGTTTAAGGAAAGCTCTGAAACACATTTTAGATGTTACCACAAATTAAATACAAACAACTCACTCTTCTTTAAGTCCCCACTGGTTAGGTAGATGGCACGCTACTGTGCTGTCCTCCAGGTGAAAAACGCTTGTTTGGACTTTATACAGTTGACACACACGTGAAACACTTGTAAAGCTAGCTTTTGTTAACAACTGCAATTCAAAACCTTATTCCCTTCAGTATGCACCTGAGCGGCAGCCACCTACTTGAGTGTGTAGGAAGTTTCTCAAGGAAAGAGAGGTATTAAGGTGTGTGCACCACTCAGATCAAGCCACAAGAAATCTGAGAGTTATTATTTACTCACTTCTAGCCCTGACAACATCTGCTCTGCTGTGCTTGTCACAGGGTGACGGAAGGCCAACAGAAAGCCAAGGCTTTAGTTTCTGTAGAGCACATACTTCCATCAAATAAAACACACCCACTGGCCAAACACGGTGACAGCTGGAAGCCAACCCCAAGGCATGAAAAGAAAACCCCTTTCCAACCTGACCATGTAAACTAGAATACAAAGGAGAACAACGTTGGCTGAGATGTACTTACTGTGAAGACATCGTCATCGCCAACCTCGGCCTCATTGTGAAGCGTTGATGAGGAAGTTGTAGACCCTAGGGAAAAAAAACAACAAACATCAACTTTATAAACGCATGGCATCCCTGTGCAACCATTTTTTTTTTTATTAGGCTGGTAAACACTCGGATTCTTACAACACTGAATGTTGTGGATGTGTAAAAGAGTGGTTTAATTAAGGACCATATACTGGCAGCTGGGTTGGAAAGGTAAAATCCAAAAGTGTTTCTTGACATGCAAGTGCATGGCTGCTGATACTAATTAACTATGCTAAAAATAGCAGTTAACATTGCCAATTACAGAAGACTTGAATTTCTGAAGAAGGATAAAGCTATGTACTCATCAGTGCTCAAGACCAGACCCTCAGCTGTCAAGAAACCGTATGAGTTACTCTTCACATATTCCCTAAATCTGAGGGGGAAATGACTTATTTGAAAGTAATAAACCTCACTTTGACAATGCATGTAAGGATTGCAGAGGAACTGTCTTGAGCAGCCATGGATGAGATTAGAAAAGCTCAAGCCCAGACAGAGTTAAATCTGGCCAGAGGTGTTAAGGGCAACAAGACAGCCTTCTATAGGTATGTCAGTGACAAAAGGAAGACTAGGGAAAATGTAGGCCCGGTCAGGAAGGAAGTGGGACACCTGGTCACCTGGGACAACAAGGTGGCTGAGGGACTCAATGATTTTTTTGCCTATATCTTCACTGGTAAGGGCTCTAACCACACCAGCCAAGTCACAGAAAGCAAAGGCAGTGAGTGGGAGAATGAGGTACCACCTCATTCTGTAGGAGAAAACCAGGTTTGAGACCAGCTGAGGAGCCTGAAGGTGCATGAGTCCATAGGACCTGATGGGATTCATCTGTGGGTCCTGAGAGAACTGGTGGATGAAGCTGCCAAGCCACTATCAATCATATTTGAGAAGTTGTGGCAGTCTAGTGAAGTTCACACTGACGGGAAAAGGGGAAACAACACACATTTTCAAAAAGGGTAAAAAGGAAGTCCTGGGGAACTACAGGCTGGCCAGTCACACCTCTGTGCTTGGCAAGATCATGGAGCAGATCCTCCTGGAAACTCTGTTAAGGCACATGAAAAATGAAGAGGTGATTGGCGAGAGCCAATATGGCTTCAAAGAGGAAATCGTGCCTGACAAATTTGGTGGCCTTCTACGATGGTGTTACAGCATCCACAGATAAGGGGAGAGCAAAAGACATCATCATCTACTGGACTTGAGCAAAGCATCTGACATTGTCCTGCATGACATCCTTGTTTCTAAACTGGAGAGACATGGATTTGACAGATGGACTGCTCAGTGGATAAGGAACAGGCTGGATGGTCACACTCAAAGAGCTGCTGTCGACAGCTTGATGTCCAAGTGGCAACCAGTGACATCTTTGTGTGGTGCTGTCAACACACTGGATGGAAGGGATGCCATCCAGATGGATGTGGACAGGCTGGAGAGGTGGGACCATGTGAACCTCATGAAGTTCAACCAGGCCAAGTACAAGGTTCTGCACCTAGGTCAGGGAAATCCCAGGCACAAATACAGATTGGGCGTAGAATGGATGGGGGGTAGCCCTGAGGAGAAGGATGTTGGTGGATGAGAAGCTCAACGTGAGCCAGCAATGTGCACTGGCAGCCAAGAAGGGCCCCTGCACCCCAGGCTGTCCCCCCAGCAGGGTGGCCAGCATTTTGAGGGAGGAGATTCTACCCCTCTGCTCCTCTCTGGGGAAACCCCATCTGGAGTACTGCCTCCAGTTCAGGGGCACCAGCATCAGAAGGACATGGACCTGTTGGAGCGAGTCCAGAGGAGGCCATGGAGATGATCAGAAGGTTAGAGAAAATCTATGAAGACAGGCTGAGAGAGTTGGGGGTGTTCAGCCTGCAGAAGAGAAGACCCTGGCGAGACCTTATAGCAGCTTTCTGGTGTCTGAAGGGGCCTACAGGAAAGCTGGAAAGGGACTTTTTACAGTAGCATGTAGTGACAGGACAAGGGGAAATGGTTTTAAACTGAAAGAGGGAAGATTTAGAATAGGTATTAGGGAGAAATTCTTTGCTGTGAGGGTGGCAAGACACTTGAACAGGTTGCTCAGAGAAGCTGTGTATGCCCCTTCTCTGGAGATGTTCAAGGCCAGGCTGGACAGGGCTTTGAGCAACCTGGTCTAGTGGGAGGTGTTCCAGCTTATGGCAGGGAGTTAGAACGAGATGATCTTTGAAGTCCCTTCCAACCCAACCATTCTATGATTCTAATGAAGAGTTAGATTGGCTTTTATTTCTTCTTCTAATTTTGGTAATTGATATATATTGTAAAGATCTTCTCTCTTATCAGCTACTTCTCAGAGAACCACTTTGCCCCACATAAGCAAAGTATTTTAAAGGAGCTAAAACGTGTAACTACCACAGTCCAAAGCAAAATACTGAAGTGCAGTTCTCATTAACTGCATCATAGCAATCTCCTGGAAAAGTGAGAAAAAAAAAATTAAAAAAACCCACTTTTCTCCAACCTCTTCCTGCCCTCCATAGATGTGCCCCCACATTGCTCCTTCAGGAGCCTTGTCAGCACCCACATGGCAGAAGGGGGACACATGCCATCACTGGATTTCACAGTGATGTTTATGCTGTGGGTAAAAGGGATGACACCTCTCCCCATCTCTGATTGAGGGTCCCAGACTCCCTTCCCAGTTGGCCTCAACCCCTATGAGGCTGCCAAGGACGGTGGGTGCAGCAAGATGCTCTGATGGGGGGAGAAACCCCAAGTTGAAGTGCTGCACTGCATTAGGGCAACATCACATCCCTAAACTAAAATAATTGAGCTGTTTGTACCACCTTCATTCTGGATTTTTTTTTTAAAATCATGTGCTTTATATAATGCTATCTGCACCAGCCCTGGCTGGTCTCAGTTGCATCATCACAAAGCTGTACAGCACTAAGTGCAAAAGCCCACTTAAAACGTTAAGTAATATTTGCCATGTTAACTCTAAAAGTAAAAAACCACACCAAAATCCAGATTTTTTGCTTCACAGGATTCCTGTACTTGTGCATAAAACCTCCCTACTTCTGCTGTTACAGGCAAAAAAACTATTGGTTAAATATTAATAACAATGGTTCTAATAAAGCACTGATTTCATGAAGCAGAACTTCAAATAGACATGTCTTGATGTGCCTCATATTACCTACCAAATTTAATCAGCTATGTGAACAAAACTTGCACAATAAATGAAACCCTCTGCCTGATGCTCTGTGTGCACAAGCCAGTTACTGTTTTTCATTCAGAAAGCCTTATTTGGAAGTTAAGGAGGCAGACATTCATGAGGATCTGCCTGTTCTGTTAATGGGATGAACATGCATTTGCTGATTTTGAAGTATCTGAGATACAGAACTTCATTTTAAATACCTACATTGGAAAAGGTATCAGAAAGAGCAGAAATTGCCACATACCAGCACCTCCACAATACTACTCAACACAGCTGAGTTAGCATCTCCTTGAAACTTGGCACAATCCTGTGCCACTTACACAGAACATCACTGTTTATGACTCAAAATGCTTCCCAGTTTCAGCAAGCAAGAAGAAAAGTGGAAGGCCTACCTTTAACTTCTTATGTTAACGGCACAAGAGAAAGCAAATAATAACTAGTTGAGAAGACCCGTTTTATAATGGATGAGATATTTACCAGAAAAGAGCTCTGGGGGATTAATCTTCTCCCAGTATCTACCATTTCCATGTTAAAGCAAGGACAGGATGGTTAGCTGTCTTCTGGAGCTTATGTACTCCAAAAAAATGCTGTATATATTATATAATATTATAATATATACTCCTGTATATATTATTTGAGCTAGTACCCTCAAAAAATAGTGCCATCTGTATATAAAAACATCCCAGACACACTGGATGAGAATGAGACAGCCTTTGGATCACTAACTCCCTACATTAAGTGGCATGGTTAACAAAAAAAACAAAAAAAAGCAAAACCCCATGAAGAATCAAATTTCATTAAAATAAAGTACTATTGAATTATACTTCTATGATGATTGCTTGATTCCAATCAAACGTGAAAAGGAAAAATTTATAACAACTTCAAAGCACGGGCAATTCAAACACATTTTTTACAGAATTAAAAAAAAAAAAAACAAAAAAAAAACAAAAGAAAAACACAATGAAGTCTTCAAGAACTACCATTCAACTAAAAGGATGCAGACCAAACTAATTACTGCAAAAACCCAAAATGAAATCAAAGTTTTATTCAGCTCCAGACACAAACTCATACCCTGATTTAACAAAGACTCAGTAAGATGAAATTTGGCTGCATATAAAGAAGAGCCTGGGCTGCTGAAGTTGCCATGGTTAGCATGAAACCCAAGCCTATCCAAAAAAA